>WFMF01000110.1:0-235940 GCA_011033025.1 Beroe forskalii | reverse complement strand
CTTAATCAAGACAAATTGTCGGACTTCAACACGTTCAATAATAGTGTTTCTTATCATATTAATTAGCCTCAGCCTGCCAATCACCCAATCTATGCAGCCGTGTCTCTCCGTTGTTATTTGTGCCACTATGCAGTTACTCAGTTTAATGAAGCAAAAATTTATAATAAACAAGCTTCAAATTTGCCTTCAGCATGTCACACGGTGATCAGACTCTTTGAAGGTAGACAAGGTACAGCAGCTCCAAATTTCTACCGCATAAGATTGTAACAATATCCAGATCTGTCATGATTCATTAAACACAAGGAAATATTGTTATATACATGGTATGTTTGAAAACCCATCACACTGTTAGAACAGAGAGTAAATGCGCTGTCTAAGGCACAGAAAAGATTTAAATTGACAGCTCAAAAGAGTGTGATTTGCTTCTTGATTACATCGAGAAACAGCTCCTACTCGTATTTTTCCCGCTTGACAACAAGGTCGAGTGATTCAACAAGCAAAAGACTTATACACGATGTACTCTGGAGCAGTGTTGGGGTTACCTCAGGTCCTCTGCCATGCTATCTCTAACTCGTGAATACCTCGCAGCTGATGAATCGTCCCGCGTTCGAGGACTATCTGTCTCTGAGAACGCGCTGAGTTGCGCGTCCAGCGTCTCCTGCTGCCCTCTGATTGGCCGATGTTACGTCACGTCACGCGCGGCAGCTCGAAGAGTCACCAAGCAGTCCGCCAATTTCTAATACGCGGGAGTAGTCGTATTTAAACTCATTTCAACGTAATCAAGTCGAAAATCCGTGTAAATATCATTTTCTTCAAATCCCTAATTTCTACAAAACGTCCGCGTGAACTCACGTTTCACTATTCCATCGTATATTTCCCATCAATAGTCACTGTAACATGGAGAAACCATTAACAGTTCACTATCGTATCACAGAATAGGACTACAGCACAAATTATGGTCATAAAACATAATTTCGATCAATTTGTAAAGTTCAATTTTAGAAGCCTCCCGACAAGAATTTTCGACCGATCGCCCTGAAACTCGTTTTATAGCTAAATCAAGGTCTAAAAGCAGCATCAAAGTAAAACATAATCCAATGAAAACTCTTTGAGTTGGAGATGTCCAAAGTAGTGCAAAATAGCGTTCTATCGCAAAATACGCTATTTTAGTGGTTTTACGCGATTTTGATGACGTCATCACAGCACCAAAACAGCTTCGAACCAACTTCCCATATAGCCTATCACACAATTCCGTCTTAGTACAACATAGGGTTGTTGTTCCGTCTTAGTACAACATAGTACAACAAAGTACCCAACATACTTTGACCGGTCTCATCTCAAGATAAGTCGCAGCTTTCTTGACATCTCACTCGTTTAAGTTTTGTCCTATAATTTGGAAATCGATTTTTCACCGTACCTTAGAAAATCGCGTATATCTCGATGAAAAATCGAGATAGCCCAATGATCCGTATGATTTTCTGAAAGCTCTTTAAATTTGCTAACTCCTATCCAAAAAAATCAAGGAGCTATCTCCTTTCCTTTTTGGTGAAAAATGCGCTCAAAAATGGCCTATTTTCGCTAAAAAAGCAATAAAATTTCGCTAAGTTGATGACGTCATAGTGACGTGATAATGACGTCACCAGAACTTCTCTTATAGCCTATAACATTTTCCCATCTTAGATCAACAAAACCTGACCTCGATCATGGCTCTACCATTTCCCGTTCTTGACATCTCGGCTTTCCAAATTTGCTCCCAATTATCATGATATATCTATATTATTATTATTAACATCCTGTGACACTCAAATCTCTAACTTATACCCCTGGCCAGTTTTTTTTTATTCCGCGGGGGGTTACCTCCCTGGCCAGGGAGGGAATATTATTATTATATATTATATCACCCTGTGACACTCAAATCTCTAACTTATACCCCTGGCCAGTTTTTTTTATTCCGCGGGGGGTTACCTCCCTGGCCAGGAAGGAAATTCGTCCTGTGACATCGATACATTACTATTTAGTCCTGGCAAGGTTACGTTCGAGGATATCTCGAGATTTTGGTATACGTTTTCACTCGAGAGGGGTTGACCCCTACGCATAGCTGCCAAATTTTGAAAAAACCGTCGCAGGGCAAGATTTTTGACGAAAAGAAGGGCAAAAAGAAGGGCAATAGGTACCTTTTGCGGGTACCTTTCTGAGCCACCAGTTTCGCCAACCTATTATGGGTACCTTTTTTTTTTTTTTTCTTTTTTTTCACTCAGATTGTGGCGAATGATCACTGAGCTCCTTGTTAGGGCGCTCTCACATCCTGTCACATTCATCATCTTACTACTTATAATTCTTCCTCATATATAAATAAATAAATAAATAAATATATATACATCTGTCTGTCCGGTCTTCCTTTAATATATAGCCACACACTTCTCTGACACCACTCAGTACCCAATCAAGCATACCGATGATCGGAATGTTCATACCAGAGTACCAGTGACGTTTGACACCACCAGGTATATAGACATCACTTAGAGGAGTAGGCACACCAGATTAAAATAGACCTCATCACTGATAAGAACTACAGTACGAATTGCTGGAGCGAAAAATGGTGAACGGTGGCCGGAGGCCACGGGCCCTGCTAGTAGTGATAATGTACTTAAAACAGTGACAGTTTTCCCTTGTCTATTGCCTCAGCCTTCATCCCACAAAATCTGAAATACATGAAATAAAAGTAATATGAAAAAAATTAAATTAAAATAAATTAAAATAAATTAAAATAAATTAAAATAAATTAAAATAAATTAAAATAAAATATTTTTTTCTTTTCTTTTCTTTTCTTTTTATTTTGTTTTACGTTCTTTTTTTTAACTTTATTTTTCTTTTTTTTTGTGTTTTTTTTTATACATTTTTCGATTTTTTTTTGGTTTTTTGTAATTTCATAAATCACCTCATCAGCAGACAGCTCCTCACCACGTCAGATTTCACCACCCTGGCACAGCACAAGATCTGAAGGTGTCAGAAAAAAAAGAGATAGAATTCAGGGAGGGAAGAGCAGGAACGAGATAACCGAGAGAGATGAAGAGTATTTAGATTACGGGGTCAGCTTCTCCAGTAGAATAACGCGGATATTTGTTCTATCGCCGTTTAACGCGAATTTCGTATATCTAGTATATTCTAGCCAATCTAGAGGCTTAGAGTTTTGAAAGTTCTTACTTATGTACCATTTAGCAGATAGATTTAGATAATTAATGGTCGGGTCGATATGGTTACATAGCATGAAGAATATCTTATTTCTATCATCATAATAATATCTTATTTCTATCATCATAATAATATCTTATTTCTATCATCATAATATTTCTATCATCATAATATTTCTATCATCATAATATGGGTACCTTTTCTAACATTCAGTTACACCAATCAATTATGGGTACCTTTCTGAACCACCAGTTACACCAACTAAATATGGGTTCCTTTCTGAACCACCACTTATGCTAACCAATTATGGGTACCTTTCTGAGCCACCAGATACACTAATCAATTATGGGTACCTTTCTGATCCACAAGTTACACTCACCAATTATGGGTACCTTTCTGAGCCACCAGTTACACCAACTAATTATGGGTACCTTTCTGAACCACCAGTTACACTTACAAATTATGGGTACCCTTTTGAACCATCAGTTACACTAAACAATTATGGGTACCTTTCTGAACCACTAGTAACACCAACCAATTATGGGTACATTTCTGAACCACCAGTTACACCAACCAATTATGGGTACCTTTCTGAACCACCAGTTACACTAACCAATTATGGGTACCTTTCTGAGCAACCAGTAACACCAACTAATGATGGGTACCTTTCTGAACCACCAGTTACACTTTTCGAACAACCAGTTACAACAAGCAATTATGGGTACTTTTCTGAACCACCAGTTGCACTAAACAATTATGGGTACCTTTCTGAACCACAAGTTACACTAACCAATTATGGGTACTTTTCTGAACCACCAGTTACACAAACCAATCATGGGTACCTTTCTGAAATACCAGTTACAATAACCAATTATGGGTACCTTTCTGAGCCACCAGTTACGCTACCAATTACAACAACCAATTACAACAACCAATTACAACAACCAATTACAACAACCAATTATGGATACCTTTCTGAACCACCAGTCACAGAAAACAATTATGGGCACCTTTCTGAACCACTAGTTACACCAACCAATTATGGGTACCTTTCTGAACCAATTTAATCAGAAATAGGACGAGTAGAGTGGTTACGAACATCTTCAATTGTAACAATTAAAACGTCGTGTTCTTGTTACAATTGACCAAACAATTATGGGTACCACTAGTCCTATTTCTGATTAAATTGACGAAGAAATCCCTATTCTACACACCATTTCTGAACCACCAGTTACACTAACCAATTGTGGGTACTGTTCTGAACCACCAGTTACGCCGAACCAATTATGGGTACCTTTTCGAACAACCAGTTACACCAACCAATTATGGGCACCTCTCTGAGCCACCAGCTACGCCACCAATTACACCAACCAATTATGGGTACCTTTCTAAACCATCAGTTACACTAACCAATTATGGGTACCTTCCTGAAGCAACAGTTACAACATCAATTATGGGTACTTTTCTGAACCACCAGTTACACTAAACAATTATGGGCACCTTTCCGAACACCAGTGACACTAACCAATTATGGGTACCTTTCTGAACCACCAGTTACGCCAACCAATTGTGGGTACCTTTTCGAACAACAAGTTACGCCAACCAATTATGGGTACCTTTCTGAACCACCAGTTACATCAACCAATTATGGTTACCTTTCTCAACCACCAGTTACACCAACCAATTATGGGCACCTCTCTGAGCCACCAGTTACGCCACCAATTACACCAACCAATTATGGGTACCTTTCTAAACCATCAGTTACACTAACCAATTATGGGTACCTTCCTGAAGCAACAGTTACAACATCAATTATGGGTACTTTTCTGAACCACCAGTTACACTAAACAATTATGGGCACCTTTCCGAACACCAGTGACACTAACCAATTATGGGTACCTTTCTGAACCACCAGTTACGCCAACCAATTATGGGTAGGTACCTTTTCGAACAACAAGTTACGCCAACCAATTATGGGTACCTTTTCGAACAACCAGTTACACCAACCAATTATGGGTACCTTTCTGAACCACCAGTTACATCAACCAATTATGGTTACCTTTCTCAACCACCAGTTACACTAAACAATTATGGGTACCTTTCTGAACCACCAGTTACACTGAGCAATTATGGGTACCTTTTCGAATAACCAGGTAACTTTGGGTATTGGGTATTTTTGACACTTATGCTCATCCTGCTAAGTATACTTTTTTAAACTGCACTAACGTCCATACCAATATAAGTACTTTTAAAAATTGAAATAGTGCCGATACCCTCTTCAGCATTGCTGTGTTCCACAAAATACACAACTTGGCAGAAATTCGATAAACCCATCGATGAAGATGCTTGTAATCCAAATGATTATTGATGAATCACTGATTCAGGCTACAGGTATACTAATCAATTAGTGTGTATTTATTTTTCCAACTCACCGATTTTAAAATCTTATTCCTATGATACAGGAAAATATAGGTACCTTTCGGACTGATTTGCCCTGCTAAAGCAGGGCTCGGTTTGCAAAGCAGGGCAAAAAGAAGGGCAAAGCAGGGCACCCTGCGAAAGAAGGGCAAATTGGCAGCTATGCCCCTACGTAAAATTTGACGTAGAATCTTTACAGTATTAAGATAGGTTTCGAAACTCTCAGATGCTTCCTTCACTATTTTCAAACGCATTTTTTTTTTTCTTACTGTGAGGGGGTTGCCGTCCTTGCCAGGACGGAAATATTATATATTAAGACCCTGTGACACTCAAATCTCTAACTTATACCCCTGGCCAGTTTTTTTTTATCCGCGGGGGGTTACCTCCCTGGCCAGGGAGGGAAGATTATATCACCCTGTGACACTCAAATCTCTAACTTATACCCCTGGCCAGTTTTTTTATTACCGCGGGGGGTTACCTCCCTGGCCAGGGAGGGAATATTATATCACCCTGTGACACTCAAATCTCTAACTTATACCCCTGGCCAGTCTTCTTTTTACCGCGGGGGGTTACCGCCCTGGCCAGGGCGGGAATTATATATTATATCACCCTGTGACACTCAAATCTCTAACTTATACCCCTGGCCAGTTTTTTTTTATTCCGCGGGGGGTTACCTCCCTGGCCAGGGAGGGAATATTATTCACCCTGTGACACTCGTTCGTCTATATCCACTCGCGTGCGCGCAAAGCCCGGTAAAATATCTGCACGCTAAATTTGATATTCCCAGCGGATATAGCCCGGCCCGCGAGAGCAGTTCTGCGTCGGTGGCAATATAGCCCGCATATTGGAAGAAAATATTTTTTTGGTGCTTAACTGGCTGAGATAATTGAAAGTGTCCACATTGAAAGTATAACAATTTTGGCAGGAAAATATCGATCATGAGACAAAAAACTGACAAATAGAAGGATTTTTGTGGAGTTAAAAAACGAGGCGATGGGAAGTTTTGAATTGATTAAAAAGTTAAAAGTCAAAACACTGAAACTGATATTTATCATAGTCCAGCAGCGTACTGAATTATGAAATTATGAGAAGTAAAAACTTCGTAATAGAATAGGATAAAATTGAATCAAAACAACATCTGGTATCGATAATTAAATAAAATTAATAAACTGAAGTCGGTAAAAGTGTCACAAGAGTTGTGATTTTTGTCCAATGGATCCATTGGATCCATCATGTCCAATGGACATGTCCAATGGACGTCCATTGGACATCCAATGGACATCCATTGAACATGATGTCCATCGGTAAAAATGTCCAATGGTGTTCAATGGATCCAATGGATCCATTGGATCCATTTTTGATGTTCAATGGACATGTTCAATGGATCCAATGGATGTCCAATGGATCCATCTGAGTGGATCCAATGGACACAATCACCAAACATGGTTTGGTAGATGGACATCAGACTGGTATTTTTGTTCATTGGATCCATTGTGTCCATTGGATCCAATGGATCCATTGTGTCCATTGAACACCATTGGACATGTCCATTGGATCCATTGGATCCATTGCACATTGTGTCCATTGGATCCAATGGATCCATTTTGTCCAATGGACACAATGGATCCATTGGACGCAATGGATCCAATGGACACAATGTACAATGGATCCAATGGATCCAATGGACATGTCCAATGGTGTTCAATGGACACAATGGATCCATTGGATCCAATGGACACAATGGATCCAATGAACAAAAATACCAGTCTGATGTCCATCTACCAAACCATGTTTGGTGATTGTGTCCATTGGATCCACTCAGATGGATCCATTGGACATCCATTGGATCCATTGAACATGTCCATTGAACATCAAAAATGGATCCAATGGATCCATTGGATCCATTGAACACCATTGGACATTTTTACCGATGGACATCATGTTCAATGGATGTCCATTGGATGTCCAATGGACGTCCATTGGACATGTCCATTGGACATGATGGATCCAATGGATCCATTGGACAAAAATCACAACTCTTGTGACACTTTTACCCTAAAGTCGAATCAGATAGCAGAGAAAACAGTGAACTGCAGTGAACAGTGATTAACAGCAGCTCAGATCCTGTAAAAGCAATCATCTCGGGAAAGAGAAGTAAAAAGATACAAAATCAAATTAACAAGAGAAGTAAATTAACAAGAGAAGTAAAAAGATACAAAATCAAATTAACAATTTTCTCACGCACAGCGGATTCGATGTACAAGAAATGCCGCCTAATTACCGCCTAATCACAGATACATAGTGATTAGTGAGTGATTTACATTGCATACGGGCCAACTTCCCACGAGAAACATTTTGAAGGACACTTTACATTTCATTGACTTACCATATTCAACCATGGTGATTACGTCATACTCATATTTTGCTTATTATAATAATAGTTCTGCAGAAACAGAGTTTCACCAAATGTACCTAAATACGCTCATTTCTACCCATTTTTTCATCGTTTTGTTTCTCTTTCCAAGTTCTGCTGTAATTGATGCATTACACAAAGTGATATGCTGCCAATTATTCCATTTTCTCCTTTGTTTGTTTTTCCAAGTATGGTTTGTTTTCCAAAATTGCTAATGTTTATAGTTTTATTTACATCATCTCACCACATTTTGAGTATGATCGATGCTTTAAGTTTGATCGATGCTTTAAGTTTGATCGATGCTTTGATTCGATCCGCCTTTAAAAACTTTCGCCCCTCGGGCTCACATTCACAACGACTACATAGGCTTCGATCTAATACTTAAGATGCTTAATCGTGTTTGTATTGCATTTGTAAAAAACTTAAACTTTTGTTTAAAAACTCAATATCATTGGTGCAAAACCTTCGTGTCTGTTCAAATCTTCGAGGATTTACTTGAACATTCAACTTTTTTCATCTTAGATATTCCATTCTCCCAAAAAGCTCACGCGAGTGGATATATACCATATAACATATACACCTCGCCTCATGGGCTGAATTTCGTATAGCACTCGGGCTCTTCGAGCCCTGCGTGCTATATGATATATATCCCACTCGGGCTTGCGCCCTCGAGGGATATATTTTCATATCGCACGCGCACGCGCGTGCGATATGAAATTCAGCCCTAGAGGCTGCGGGTATATACCCTGGGCAGTCTTTTCTATTACGGCGGGGGGGGGGTTACCGCCCTGGCCAGGGCGGGAACCTGTGACACCGAATTCTCTCATATATAGCCCTGGCCAGTTACGTTACTGTAGCGTGCGATTTAAGTATACGGGTATCTATAAGAACGGTTGTTCTAGACCTAAAATTTTACGACGAATCGTAGGACCCGACTCTCTATTACTTTTTATTTTTCTGATATGCAGGGGTTACCGCCCTGGCCAGGGCGGAAAAATTTTCAGATAAATTTTCGGTCAAAAAGCATGTCGACCTTTTTTAGGTATACCGTATATTTTCACAAAAAGTATATTTTCATAATAGGTATATTTTCCAAAAGCCCAAAAAGGAGGGCAAATTGTTCGAAAAGAGGGCAAAAAAGAGGGTTCGGAGGGCGACGTCCAAAAAGGAGGGCAAAATGAGGGCATGAGAGGGCGCCCTCCCAAAAAGAGGGCAATTCGGCAGCTATGGTCCGAGTTAAAACAGTTGCACGCAACCACCATAAGTTCAGAAGGTAAAAAGTTGATCCAATCAGGCTGGAAAGCATCTGGTATAACAACTGCCGTAAGGTACACCCATGAACATGGTGATGATTCAAGAATGCTGATGCGGGCTGATCAATCCCTTCGCATCTCTTTCAATCAATTGAATGATTTAATGACTCGAGTATTTCCATCATGAAATTTGCCATGAATTATGGAAATTCATTCTCAGATGCTCACAGAACTGCAGAACTGCTTAGACCTATATTCTTCCAGAAACAGGACCCCTAACATTAACGTCATGGGAGACTTCAACCTTCCTGAGTTTAACTGGAAAACTGGTGGAATAGACGCTGGCCCCTCCACACAGACTTGCCAGAAACTACTTGAATTCATGGACTGTAACTCTCGCCAATAACTCCAATGCTGTCATCGAGGTTAAAGTTGGCAAGCCACCCTAAGTTGGGATTTCAGACAAACTGTTAGTTGAAGGCTCAATTGGCCATAACCCTATCTCCAACGCTCAAAAACATGACCCAGTCATAGATCCATTCTCCTTCAGAGCCGTGAACTTCCACCACAGTAACTTTGATGCTATGAATGACATGTTAAGGGAGATTGACTGGCACCACTTGAAGGAACTCTGTGATGGTCGGGATGATTCCGATGGTATGCTCTTCAAGCACCTTATAGTCTTGACTGTCCTCCAAGGGACTTTACTTACAGCCCCGCCCAGAAAAGTCGATGGGAGAGCATCCAGAAATGGACCTTCAGGGCCAAAAATCAATGCCCTGAAAATGAAGAAAAGAAAACTCAACAAGAAGATTGAAGTTCTCAAGGCAAATAATCCATCTTCAATGCTGTTACCGGGGCTTGAAAGAGAGGTTAGTCTGATGGCTTACGCAGTTAAAGATGAAATTCTCGCACATCTCAACCAGCAAGAAAGTTACACTGTAAGCACCATCAAGAACAACCCTAAATACTTTTTCAGCTACGCCAAGAAGTACTCAAAATGCAAGTCCAGCGTTGCTCCCCTCAGGAAGGAGTGTGGACCCCTAAGCACAGATCCGCAGGAGAAGGCTGAGATCCTTCAGTCCCAATACACTAGTGTGTTTAGTAACCCGGACAATGTCGACCCCCAAGCTTGCATTGATTCTCTAGGAGACCCCTCAGTTGCAATCCTCAGTGACATAGAGTTCTCTGTGGACGACATCCAGACAGCAATAGGGGAGCTAGATCCTTATTCTGCAGCACCAGACGATGACATCCCAGCTAAGATTCTCTGCAGCTGCAAAGATACCCTTTCTCTTCCACTCTGGCTCTTATGGAACAGTTCACTCTCTAACGGCCGAATTCCAGACGAGCTGAAACTGCAGTACATCACACCCATCTACAAAAAAGGCAATAAAACTGATCCGGCCAACTACCGCCCAGTGTCCATAACATCTCATATCATTAAGATCTTGGAGAGAGTCATTCGCAACAGTCTAGTGGACCACCTAGAAAGTAACAGTATACTTCCTGACAATCAGCATGGTTTCCGGAAGACAAGAAGTTGCCTAACTCAACTCTTGGAGCACTTTGACTACATTCTCAAGGGCAACGAGGTGGATATAATCTATCTGGATATAATCTATCTGGATTATAGCAAAGCCTTCGACAAAGTAGATCACAGAATCCTGCTAGCAAAGCTGGAACACTATGGTATCAAAGGCAAACTGCTCAGATGGATAGAGGAATTCCTCTCCAACAGACGTCAGGCCGTGGTTGTCGATGGCAAAAAGTCTGAATTCGTGAATGTTGATAGTGGTGTTCCCCAGGGAACTGTTCTTGGTCCCATATTCTTCATTCTTTACGTGATAGACATGATCATCAAAATTGCTTCGTCAAAATCACTGGCATTTGCTGATGACACTAAGCTCATGCGTCAGATCATCACCATGTTATGCAAGGCCCTGTTACAGACAGACCTCGATCAAGTTGTTAGTTGATCGTTGAAAAACAACATGGTGCTCCACCAGGATAAGTTCGAGGTAATGAACTTCTGTCTCAACAACTCGTACCTCCTAAGAAACCTCCCTTTCACCGCGGAGCTAAGGCAGTACACAACACCCGACGGAAATATCCTTCAGCCAACCTCATCCGTCTGAGACCTCGGTGTTTACATCACTGACGACTGTAGCTGGACCCTTCAAGTGAATAATGTTGTTAGAGACTCACGCAAGATCGCATCATGGGTCCTTGGGACTTTCCGGGATAGGTCTGAGCTGACAATGCTGACCCTCTTCAAGTCCTTGATACGGAGCAGACTGGAATACTGTTGTCCAGTGTGGGATCCCCACTATATCAAGGATATCCAGGCAGTGGAGTCTATCCAGCGTTATTTCACTAAACGCATAAGTGGCACCAAAGATATGGACTATTGGGATCGGCTAAAGAAGCTGCGATTGATGAATCTCCAGCGCAGACGTGAACGATACACGATAATTCATACTTGGAAGATCCTACAAAACAAGGCCCCAAATAGCACTGGTTTAGAGTTCTACAGTAATGAACGTCTCGGAATACGGGCTAAGATCCTGCCATTCAACTACAAGGCACAACGTTCAGTCTCAATTGCCTATGACAACTCATCCGGGGTAAAGTCAGCTCGTCTCTGGAACTTACTCCCTAAATCAGTCAACTCCGCAACGGCCCTAGAGCCATTCAAAGTAGCCCTCGGAGACTTCCTCGCACAATACCCGGATAAGCCACCGGTTACGGGTTACACACCGCCAAACAGCAACTCCTTACTCGACTGGAGCTGTGAACGAGGAGATGGAGTACGTGGACATCACTGATCCCAACTGCGATCCCTGCTGAACCCTTCAAAATGTATCAATATGTATGTATGTAAAAATATTCTGATCTGAAATTTAACAAAATTTCCCCCAGAAATTGTAAAAATCACTGAAAATTTTTTCATCATAAGTAGCATCGATCATATTTCATTCTTCATAATAAGTACACATCATGATTTCAACCACTAAGGTAGTAGTGGTAAGTGTCAAGGTCGCGCGGTACGATACATACAGTCACTGTTCAAAAAGAAAAGTGATTTCGCTTTTTTGACTCTTTTTACCGCAGTAAATTTCAACTTTGAGCGATCACTGTGTGGAACTGAAAAATAGCAGCACCTTGATTGTTTCTGATATCATTAGACTGATCATTGCTCTGTGTAACAGTGAAAAACTTTCTTTAATTTGCCTTGATATAAGCGAGTTAGGTCCATTTTAAGGTGGGTACTTGAAATTTCCAGGTTGGGTTGCAAAAAATGCGATATCTTCTACAATTTTCAATATTTTTCGGTAATTCAAACTGCATTTGGAAGCTCATAGATGTGGCTTGATGCTGCCACAATCTCATAGGAATTGCTAGAGAAATGAAAAAGTTGCAGTCCTGCAACTTCAGAAATTTTTCAGAAAATTTTACAGTAGTTTCAGCTGAAATTCGCAAAATCACTTTTCTTTTTGAACATTGTCTGTACGTACGTACGTGCGCGCGCGTACGTTACTATACGCGACTCGATCGCATACACGCTTATAAATGCTGACAATGAGTGCACTTTCAACACGTTTCACACAAAATTACGCCCTTTCACATATGATGTCTCCGCAAAATAGGAACAAAAATTGGACAAAATATGTTATCATATTGAAACGGGCACCATTCACCTTGGAACATTATTTAGATGCTCATTCAATCAAGCTGGCGTGATTATATAAAGACCAATACAAACCGTTTCATGGCCCATATATGTCAACATTTGTCCAAATTTTCAGCGAGATTGAAACAAAATTTGGACAAATGTTGACATATTGTTTGGGCTTGATTCGCCTAGTTTCTACTTGTAGTATCGACACAAAATCAGTTTAATGTACCGAAAACGTCAAATTCCCGTGCTGAATTCACCAAAAAGACTATCTGGGTTTGTGTTGAGAAACACAATTTGTATAAACCAACAATAGCTGATTGGTAACGTCCAATCGACGTTACCGATCAACCCAATTAAAATCAATTTGGGCCCAATAATTCAAGAGTCCAAGGCATTTTGGGTAAGACATGTATCTGGTTGGAGGCAATCTAATTTATTCACCAATATGTACTGAAGGTGTCTTCCACTCTAACACAGGAAAAAAGTTCGCAGCCCACATCGATAAGGGGAGGTCCAAAAATCGATTTATTGATGAGCCGGATCCGTAACCGAGTTATAAAGAAAATATCTGTCTCGGCCCAGGAAGGTCGTAGAGACTTTATTTTCAGCTTGAATTGTGCACAATGGACATGTTTATAAGTTAATATACGACTTCATAACAAACATATACTCAGGAACTCAGTTTTTAGCCAAAAACAGATTTTTGAAGCACCCGCAAGACTCAACTTGGCCAATATGTCTATCTCGGCCCAGGAAGGTCGTAGAGACTTCATTTTTAGCTTAAAATGTACACAATGGACATGTTTGCATGGAGAGGTTGGTGGTTCGATTCCCAGTATATGAGCTTGTTTACTTACCTCTTTACTTTTTATACTATTTATAGAGACAAGGATAAATTATTTATTCCTTTTATATACTACTAGCGTTTGCCCGCGAAGTTCGCGGAAACAATCAACCTGATGCCTGTGGTTCATCTTGTATCCAGCCAACAGCTACTTGCTTCATGATGTCATCATGGAATGTGTAAAGTGATTAGATCACCTAGGTATTACCTTAACATGCTACCGCTTACCGAGGATTACTGCAGATATTCGTTGAAATGCACCGCACATCATACTTTGTAATTTGAGATCACCTATATATACACACAGCATATATTAGCATTAGTAAACGCATGAAATTTATTATGCGAATAACTAATTAACGGATAGTCCAATTAAATAGTTCAAAAATATAAACCATCCTCTTAATTGGGTGAAGATTTTCCCGAAAAAACCGATCAAAAATATCAAATGCACTTCTTAAAAACGCATTACACACACACACACACACACACACACACACACACACACACACACACACACATCATGAAATTAACGGCAAGTTTACTGAACACTTACGCAACATGGCTTCGGAATGCTTCAAACAAACGAAACACATAAAAACAAACAAAATTAATAAGAAGCCGTGGTTTAATGGGCACACTCGGGCAGCTAAACGCGAATTGAGGAAAGCAACCAATACCGTTTCGAGTCACCCTAACAGCGACTTCCTACGTGAAAACTTCTATAAAGTCAAGGGATCATACAAGAGACTCATAGACAGTACGAAAAATAAGTTCTTTGGGAAACTAAACGAAGACATTGAAGGAGGCAAAGTACTAAACTGGCAGGCATTTAAGAAAATTAAGGGTCATAAGGAAGATAAGATCCCACACGACAGCTATGACATGGACAGATTTGAAAGGTTTTTTAAGGACCTGTACTCTGACAATCACAAAACAGTAGACACTGAGAAAAAGGATGAACTACTGAGGGAAGCAGATACAATCAACGATACCACATCAACACACTCAACAGTTCTTAATGATAAATTCACTTCTTCAGAAGTTTTATTAGTTATTAAATCTTTGAAAATAGGTAAAGCCTCTTCTAAAGATATGATAAGTAATGAGATAATCAAAAGCTTAGATGTTAACCACATTAACTTTTTAACATCGTACTTCAATACCTGTCTAGATCTAGGAATTTACCCGTGGAATGAGAGTATTATCACCCCTTTACATAAGAAAGGAAACAAATGTGATCCAGATAATTATCGGGCAGTGGCCGTCAGTAGTGTAATTGGCAAGCTTTTTTCCACTATATTACTGGAGAGATTGATAAAGCATCGTACTGGCACGAACCCAGACCCTCCTAATCAATTGGGATTCACAAAAAACGCGCAGACATATGATCACATCTTCACAATGCAAACTATAGCGTCCAAGTATAAGAAGCTAAAAAAACGAGTATATGCTGTATTTGTAGATTTTAAGAAAGCCTTTGACTCAGTTTGCCGTCAGGCATTGTTTTTAAAATTGGCTAAAAACGGCATAACAGGAAAGTTTTATGATATATTGCGGAACATGTATTCTAACTCGAATGCCTACATTAAACTATCAGGGCATATTAGTAATAGGTTCAGGATATCAAAAGGCACTGAGCAAGGTCATCCGCTCTCACCAGATCTTTTTAAAATTTTCCTCACTGACCTCTCCAGCTTACTCGAGATTAAAGACTGTCCCAGCCTTTCAGGCATTCCTATTAGCCACCTGCTGTGGGCAGATGACTTAATTTTACTGGCGCTAACTCCAAAGGCAGCACAAAAGCAAATAGATATCTTAGCTAAATTTTGTAATGATTGGGGGATCGAAGTAAACTTGTCAAAAACCAAAGTCGTAGAGTTTGGAGGCCTCAGGAGCCCCAACACTGCTCACAAATTCTATCTGCAGGGTAAAAGCTTAGAAACTGTGGATTCTTATTGTTATCTAGGGATCGAACTCCATAAGTCTGGCGAACTACGGTCGGCACAGGACAGTCTTAAATCAAAAGCAATTCGAGCATTTTTCGGCCTTAAAAGGACTATCATTCGATCAAAAATATCATTCAAAGCTTCAGCAACACTTTTTGATTCTTTAATTAAACCAATAGCATTGTACGGGGCACCTATATTTACCCCATCGAGCGCTATCACGAAGACAATTGTCAACAATGTAAAAAACAACAAACCATTTACCAAAAACTTTCTCCCGAAATTAAGTAGATCGCCATCTGAGAAAGTCCATCTTTCTTTTCTAAAATGGGCACTGGGCGTTCATCGTAAATCGTCCAATGTAGGAGTATGGGGTGAGACTGGGCGTTATCCACTGGTCTACCAGGCAATTAGACTTACATTGAACTTCTACAAACGGCTGCAAACCCTAGCTGACAGCTCCTTTGCTAAAGCTGCTCTCCGAGAGCAGAGGTCACTCAAACTACCTTGGTACAGTAACATTGAGAAACTCGCTGAATTAGACGAAATCTATCACATAGATCACGTCAGTGCTTTTCGTATTCTTGCTTCTAAAGGTAAATCCAATAAATCACGTGACTTGCCCATTTGTAATCCTCCCCTTAAAGCGCTTAGTAACCTCAGAGAGGATAAACCCCTACCCAGTAGAAAATTCCGAGTTGAGGAAGTTATGAAAAACCTCACTAATAAGTTTATCCAAAGTTGGGAGGACGGGAAATCATCATCCAGTAAATTATCATATTACAACTCGATCAAAAAGAAATTCGCTAGGGAACCTTATCTAGACTGTTCAAAGGGCTTTGCCCATAGATATTACACGACGCAGATAAGAATAAGTGCACATGACCTGCACATTGAAACAGGGCGGTATTCAAATACATCACGTGATCAGAGAACCTGTCACTGGTGCAATACGAGCATGGGAGTGGGTACAGTTGAATGCGAAAAACACTTTCTATTTGAATGTGACATGTACGCCAGCCTGCGAGATAAGCTTACCAGGAGATTGAATAGCACCTCATCAGAAGGAACTGGAAACACATCACTGTCTATCATAAACAATGCAATGCTCAGGCAAAACCTCATGAATCTCCTCTCACCTTACACACACAATAACATAAACGAAATCGACACTAATCAGTTTAACGAACATCACAAACATGTACTTTGCAACACGTCAACTGTCACGGAAGCTGAAAAACAGCATCAATCCTACATAATAAACTGCATTTGTTCTTTTATCTGTAACGCATTCAAAAAACGAGTCAAGTATAACAAATCGATAAGGGAAAACAGAGGTCTGCCGAGTGTGATTTCCATTAACTTATGAGCGCGCACACAGATAGCGCACACAGATAGCGACACCATGAATGCGTTAACCAATAGCAGCCATCTTTTTGGCAGTGAAGTTACAGGTATATGAATCAGTATGAAATTATGTATATGAATCAGCATGAAATTTTGAAAATTATGGAGTAAAGTATAAAGATATCTTAATATGAACTGCAACAATTAGAGAACTAGAAACGAAGTACTGTATATGACACATTTTGCTCAAGAAACGAGCATATTTTTCACATTGAAACTTTATTCTCAGCGTTTTCTGTGTGATGAACGAGATATGGAATTGAAATTTGAGACATATTATACAGTTAATACTCAATTAACAACTTAACGAGACTGTTTTGTCTTGTCATGAAAAGGGACTGATATTGTGAATGAGAATATGAGTAACTTGGACCTGGATAATGGATATTTAAAGTGTGAAAGGTTAATGGAAATGAAATTCCAGGTGATTTTAAAACGAAATTTGCTTAATAAAGTTTGCTTTCAAATATTGATTTATATAACATATGATTTTGTAATATGACGGCTAGCGTCAGTTAGCCAATATTTGAATTTTAAACCTGTGTAAACCTGTGTAAACCTGTGTAAAACCTGTGTAAACCACACACACACACACACACACACACACACACACACACAGATGCACGAACACTTTGAAATTATTAATATAGATAGATATAGATAGGTAATTATATACGATACTTGTATATACTAATTATAGAGACATGGTGGATCATATTGCTGCACCTTTGTACTGTAGTATGTAGATAAAAACCACTACAATCGGTAATAAATTCAATAATTTATTAATTTAATTTTAATTTATATTTAGCATAATCGAACATTTCAATCTTGAGATTTGGAAGCTAGTGAAATTTTGACATGTTTCACACACACACACACACACACACACGTACATATCCTACGAAACATGTACTGTAACTCCAATGCATATATAAAACTATCGGGACATGTTAGTAATCGGTTTAGAATTTCGAAAGGCACTGAACAAGGTCATCCACTCTCTCCAGATCTCTTTAAAATCTTTCTTAGTGACCTCTCGAGTCTGCTTGAGATTAAAGACTGTCCTAGCTTAGCAGGGATCCCAATCAGCCACCTGTTGTGGGCAGATGACTTAATTCTTTTGGCACTTACACCAGAAGCAGCACAAAAGCAAATAAACACCCTTGCCAAATTTTGCAATGATTGGGGGATCGAGGTCAATCAATCAAAAACTAAAGTTGTTGTGTTTGGGGGCTCCAGTAGCCCTAACTCAGAGCATAAATTCCATCTGCAGGGAAAAACGTTAGAAACCGTGGATTCTTACTGCTACTTAGGGATTGAACTTCATAAAACAGGTGAACTGAGGTCGGCTCAGGACAGTCTTAAATCAAAAGCAATGCGGGCCTTTTTCGGGCTAAAACGAACCATCATACGGTCCAAAATTTCGTTCAAAGCCTCATCAACACTATTCGATTCTCTAATTAAACCAATAGTACTATATGGCGCTCCTATATTCACTCCCTCCAGTGCTATTTTGAAAACCATCATTAGCAATATAAAAAACAGTAAACCATTCACGAAGATTTTCTTACCTAAAGTAAGCAGATCACCCTCTGAAAAAGTCCATCTATCGTTTCTCAAATGGGTACTAGGTGTTCATCGCAAATCATCTAATGTAGGGGTTTGGGGCGAGACTGGGCGTTACCCACTTGTTTACCAGGCAATAAGACTTACATTGAACTATTATAAGCGGTTGAAAAATCTTCCAAAAAGTTCGTTTGCTAGAGCTGCTATTCAGGAACAGAGATCACTTAAACTACCGTGGTTTAATAATATTGAAAAAATCGCAGAACTAGACGAGATTTATCATCTAGATGATGTCAGTGCATACCGAGTTATTACCTCTAAGGATAAATCCAGCATGTCACTCGACATGCCGTCCCATAACCCCCCTCTCAAAGCATTGAGCGGTCTTAGAGAGGATAAACCTCTACCTAGCAGAAAATTTCGAGTTGAGGAAGTTATGAAATCACTCACTAATAAATTTATCCAAAGTTGGGAAGATGGAAAATCATCCTCTAACAAATTGTCATTTTACAACTCAATTAAACAAAAATTTGCTCGTGAACCATATCTAGACTGCTCAAAGGGTTTTGCACATAGATATTACACAACTCAAATTAGAATAAGTGCACATGACTTGCACATTGAAACAGGGAGGTATTCAGACACAGCACGTGATCAGAGAACCTGTCACTGGTGTAATACGAGCATGGGATTGAATACAGTTGAATGTGAGAAACACTTTCTATTTGAATGTGACATGTACGCCAGCCTGCGAGATAAACTTATTAGAAGATTGAAGAGCACCTCATCGGATAATAACACATCACAGCCTGTCAATATAAACAATACAACTCTCAGGCAGAATCTTATGCACCTTCTTTCACCATACACACACAAAAACCTAAATGAGGCAGACACCAATCAATTTAACTTACATCACAAAAGTGTATTATGCAAGAAACCTCATGACACCGACATAGAAGCTACAAAGCAGCACCAATCCTACATAATAAACTGCATTTGTTCATTTATTTGCAATGCGTTTAAAACTCGCGTCAAATATAATAAGTCGATCAGGGAAAACAGAATTCTCCCAAGGGTGATTTCAATTGACTTATGAAGCTCGTCTTGAAATGGGGTTTAACGCGCACACAATAAACGACATCATGCAAGTGGCAATAACTCTTAACAACCGGGATTATCCGTTTTGGCAGTGAAATGAAAGTCACGTGTACATAGAGTTTACAAGTGAATGTGCCTCGCGTAATGATACACACTTAATTAAACCTTTTATCGATGTAACATCGAAACTAATGTAATGTATTGCGTGTAATGAGCTCGAGGAAGTATCTGAGAATGTCTTTTAATATGCTAATATGATAAATTGCCATGTTACAAAAGCACTTATCTGAATTTAAATGAAACTTGACATGAGAAGTAACTATGAGAAATGATTTAAATTGATGCTGAAGAATATGATTTCGATCTCATTATGTGGAAACAAGGGAAACTTGAAATGATTTTAAACGAATTGAGACGTTGAAACAATGAAATGATTGAGAAATGATTTAACTTGATTTAAATGGATGCTGAAGACTATGATTTCGATCTTATTATGTGGAAACAAGGGAAACTTGAAATGACCGTAAACGAATGAGACGTTGAAACAATCCGGGTATTTTGTCTAAGTGAACTTTGAAAAGACTTCAAAAGAGTATGAATGAATATAATTATCGTGTGAAATAACAAATAAAGTATTGTTTGATTTGAAATATTGATATTTATACAATATGATTCTGTAATATGACGGTTAGCGTCAGCTAGCCTATATTTGAATTTTAAACCTGTGTAAACTTAAAATTAAGATGCAGTTTATTAAGAAACTTTTTTGCCCGGTTTCTTAATTAACTGCTTTCTTAATTTCATGTTATAAGGTAATTATATACGATACTTGTATATGAAGATTATTGACGAAATATTCCCAGAGATCAATTTTTAAAATCGTTTCAATTCCAGTTTTTCTGGCGACAACCATTTCTTAGATGGTTGGGTCATACTGAAAACACATTTTTCAAAGCAGTGGTGCCTCAATCCCTGAGATATACCACTTCAAAATGAGAATTTGAAATTTCCGTAACGTTACGGAAGGAATCCGATCTTTTCAAAATGTCAATTTCTCGGAAAGCAAAGGTGGGAGAGTGAAAATTCTTCTTAGATTCATTATTAAGTGAGTTTAATTCCTAAGATAGGTGTTCAAAACAATAAAAATATTGTAGCAGGTTGAAATATGAACAATTTCTAATTTTCCTTCCGTAACATTCCTTCCGTAACGGAAAATAGGTGGAAAAGTTGAAAACAAGAAAGTCTTTGGAATTTTTAAAATTTGGATTACAAAACTTCCCCTAGGATGAAATGACGATTTGCTTTGCAGATTACTGGAGTCTCACCAGCCTAAATTGTGAAAATATGCTCAGGTGAAAATTTCCCTCCGTAACGTTTTGGGTGGTTTTGGGCGAATTTCCTTCCGTAACGCATGTTACGGAAGGATTTTCCTTCCGTAACAAATTTTTTGGTTTGCCATATTTCAGTAATCTCATGACTATTCTCCAAGAAAATTTCCTGGGAGCTTTAAAGAGATCATATCTATCGATTGTACAAAATATATTTTACAATCATCCTTCGTAGAAAATATTTGATTTTTAGATTTTTTTTCCTTCCGTAACAATTCCTTCCGTAACGTCAATTAGCAATTTCTAATTGACAATTATGAACATTCTTTTTCACTTTATATTAATTCCTGCTCATGAACAAGTCTAATGATAATGATCTATAATATATGGAAGAGCCAGCCATGTGAGGTTATTATTTTTGGATCAAATCATCATTGAACTGAAAATTCCATTTTCTGTCAATCGCTCCAATCCTTCCGTAACGAAATTTTTCTTTTTTCACTGAAGCACTGTTTTTGACCAATATTAGAAAACAATGAGTTAGGGATATAGAAAATCTTCATTGATAACTGGGCCACATGACATATTTAACTTTTCGCTCAAAAATTTCCCACAAAATCAAAATTTCCCAGCAAATTCCTTCCGTAACGAAAAATCAATTCATCAATAATCTTCATATACTAATTATAGAGACATGGTGGATCATATTGCTGCACCTTTGTACTGTAGTATGTAGATAAAAACCACTACAATCGGTAATAAATTCAATAATTTATTAATTTAATTTTAATTTATATTTAGCATAATCGAACATTTCAATCTTGAGATTTGGAAGCTAGTGAAATTTTGACATGTTTTCATGCCATTAAACATTATTGGAGGCCAAGCCCCCCCCCCCCCTAGATTTTTCTCTAGGGGGGGGGCTTTTGAAAACTAAGGGGGGCCTACATTTTCACAAGCGAATTTTCTCATTTAAGGGGGGGGGTTCACCCCTCACATTTTGGAAATCACGAATTTGAGATATGAGTTGGCCAGGATGGCCAGGGTGTGTACCAACATTTTGACAGTTGTCTTAAGTCCATATGTCCAACATGTGAGGCCTCGGAGCAAAAATGGCGTCCAAAAATCGAAATTTTACTTGATTGAGATAGAGCTTAGATTTTGATTGCATTCGATTCGTCTCGACGAGCTGATCATTTTAGTGTATTCGTTTGTCAAAATCGGATGAAAAATGGCCAAGTTATGCCCATGCGAAGCGCGCGCCAAAGTGGCAGTTGGCCTATTTGGGCTAATGATGGCCATTTTGGCCACATTTTTAGAATATGAGCTTCAAACTTGTTTTGCCCATCATTTAGGTCAAAAGTGATGGGCAAACCAATTTTCAAGTGAATTGGACCTTATTTGTCCATTTAGCCCATAAAACCTTCAAAATCCACTAAATCGCTAATATCTCAGTTTGCGATTTTGCCCCAAATGGACTTTACTCTTTTCGCTACTCCTCCGCCATTTTCAATGAATCTGCATGAAATTTTCAGAATCGCACTTATGTTATTGACCAGAATTTTGAGTTACTGTAGGCCTCCAAAAAATTTTTATGCCCATGAGAGCCAAAATCCCCGGGGATTTTGGCTCTCATGGGCATAAAAATTTTTTGGAGGCCTAACTCAAAATTCTGGTCAATAACATAAGTGCGAAATTAAGTTTCAAAGCGATTCTGAAAATTTCATGCAGATTCATTGAAAAATGGCGGAGGAGTAGCGAAAAGAGTAAAGTCCATTTGGGCAAAATCGCAAACTGAGATATTAGCGATTTAGTGGATTTTTGAAGGTTTTTATGGGCTAAAATGGACAAATAAGGTCCAATTCACTTGAAAATTGGTTTGCCCATCACTTTTGACCTAAATAATGGGCAAAACAAGTTTGAAGCTCATATCTCTAAAAATGTGGCCAAAATGGCCATCATTAGGCCCAAAATAGGCCAACTGCCACTTTGGCACGCGCGCTTCGCATGGGCATAACTTGGCCATTTTTCATCCGATTTTGACAAACGAATACAGTACACTAAAATGATCAGCTCGTCGAGACGAATCGAATGCAATCAAAATCTAAGCTCTATCTCAATCAGGTAAAATTTCGATTTTTGGACGCCATTTTTGCTCCGAGGCCTCACATGGGCAATGTTGGACATATGGACTTAAGACTACCGTCAAAATGTTGGTACACACCCTGGCCATCCTGGCCAACTCATATCTCAAATTCGTGATTTCCAAAATGTGAGGGGTGAACCCCCCCCCCCTTAAAAACCCTAATTTTGCATAAAAATACAACTAAAATCACGTTTTCTGTTTGCTTAGATCCTGAAAATATTGATTCCAAGGAAACTTCACTTTATTTAAACTTCATTTTACACTTCATTTTGATGTTCAAAATTTGAGAAAATCCTGGGTAGGGCCGAGCCCCCCCCCAGCAGATTTTTCTAGGGGGGGGCGTGTAGTCCCATGCATGTTTTAAACAGGTATTAGATCTTTTCGCCTACAAAAAGAGGCAGGTATATGTTTATATGCTAACCTAGAAATAAATTTATTCACTTATTTTCAGTTCCTGAGTACTTTTTAGGGGGGCCTTTATAGTATATGTTGTTAACAAGTCGCATATGATTATGTCCAGTGAATAGGGATAGGAAAGGACTAGTAAAGCACGTGAGTTCACGCGGATGCTTTGTAGAAATTAGGGGATTAGAAGAAATTGATGTTTACACGGAATTTTCGACTTGATTACGTTGAAATGAGGTCAAATACACGTAAAATTAGATTTGGGTGCGACATTTCAGCACGTGAGTTCACGCGGATGATTTGTAGAACTGTCAAGATATCACCACCAAAACCGTTGGACGGTAGGTGTAGTAACCCCCCGCGGGTTTGGATGTGACAATGGGATCCTGAAGTGGCATTTATGAATTGACCACATTCAAACCCGAGGGGGGTTACCAGACCAACCTTCCAACGGTTTTGGTGGTTTACAAGAAGAGAGAGAAAGACAACCCGAAAATGTGTCCGGCGCAATATCGAATGTAGATGCCCTCTACAATGAGAATATTGGTACGCTGATCAAAGCTCTACTCAAGTACTCAAAATAGAAGCATTGTGCCTGATTTGCGCAATGAGAACTTCCTCAAATGGTGAAAAGAAAATAAATGGCAATGAAAATAGATGATGCAACTTTGTAACGGAGTTATAATATTTTTGGCAGGCATGTCCAATTTTGGGTAATTTTGGGCAACAAAATTTCGCCCAATTCATGAAAATGAGGTTAAACTGGATAACATTACCCCCCCCCTTTCCCTACAAAAAATGGACTTCAAACCCAAAAGAGAGAAAATGTTATTATATCTGTCTATCATTGTGTCACTTTTTTAATACAAATAATAAGGCCAAACTACACAATCAACATCCTAACTTACGGGTCTGAGTTCTGTTAGAGAAGTGCCAGAGAAACCTCAGCAGCTGAACGCAGCTCATCTTCCTATGACTCAGGAAGCTTCCGTAGAACTTGGAGACTCTTCTTCTGAAAAATTATACTTGCAGCATTCACTGTATCAACTTGAGCAATTTAAAGCACAATTTTTGTAATTAGTTGATTAGTTTTTTTTAGGTGGAGTAAACAATGATTATTACCCTCCCGTGGCTCAAACTCGAGTGTGATAATTATCGATATATCACTCCTTTAGGACTACTGTATGTAGTGGCGGATTAATAGAGCAGAATATCGTTGAATAAATTGTTGATTTTATGAAGGAGCACTCAAAATCTATATAAAAACGTTGAATTCAGACGAGGGTCGTCAGACCCGAGTGGGAGGGAGTACTGTTTTGTCGGGTAATAATACAATTAACAAACTCAGGGATATGAAAATTGTCAAACTCGGCTGACGCCTCATGTGATAATTTTTGATATCACACTACCATTCGTTTGTGAATGGTACATCATTGGAAGGGAAAATGGAAACACATAGATAAGGAGTTTTTGTAATCCGAAGGGATGGGTATACAGAAGAACGTAATATCCGGGGGGGATTCAGGTACTAAGTGCATGACACAGGGTGTACTAACTGAATTTTTCTGAAAATTTTAAAACATGACCACCCACCCCTACACTTGGTACACCATACTAACTGTTTTTTGGGCTAAAAATTGGGGACCACCCCTTAATTACATTAAATCAGTAAAAATCAGTAACTTTTGAGAACTAAGAGTGAAGTACCTATAGGTAATTCAGATGTGCACGTGCAATAGGTAGTGAATTTAAAAAACAACCACTATGATATTATAATTTTCAATTCAGTCGAGTATTGATGTATTGAATACCTATTTAATCAATTATTAAGTACTGCTATTAAATTATGAATAGTTTGCCAATCGAACTCGACAAATCAAACATATTTGTGTTTTTTGTTAAATAGCCAGCTCTGATTTTTAGATCTTTAAATTTTGGTACCTAGTTTTCAAATAGAGATTTTTGCTATATTATGTTCATTGTCGGTCATTGTACCTATATTTCCTAATTTCTATTAAAACACTTTCCAGCTAAGTGTCCATGACTGGGCGTTTTCAATCAATCAAATTTTACAAACCAACTTTCTAGTCAGAAAAATTTAAAGGACCACAAAATCTATTGCACTTTAGCAACTTTTTAGTCAGAAAAAGTCCTTGGTCCTAACAAATTTAGTACACTGTAGGTACCTACTTACTAAATAGCCAGCTCTGATTTC
Organism: Beroe forskalii; assembly: GCA_011033025.1. Lineage (NCBI taxonomy): Eukaryota > Metazoa > Ctenophora > Nuda > Beroida > Beroidae > Beroe > Beroe forskalii. The sequence continues at coordinate 210,018 of WFMF01000110.1, read as the reverse complement.
TAGATCTTTACATTTTGGTAGTTTTCAAATAGAGATTTTTGCTATATTATGTTCATTGTCGGTCATTGTACCTATATCCGCCTATATTTCCTAATTTCTATTATTAAAGCACTTTCCAGCTAAGTGTCCATGACTGGGCGTTTTCAATCAATCAAATTTTACAAACCAACTTTTTAGTCAGAAAAATGTAAAGGACCACAAAAAAAAAAAAAAAAACATAAACCCCGAAAAAATGGTAGGTACCATTTGAAAAAATCCAGAAAGTTTTCTAAAAACATGGTAAAATTTCTCAACAAAAACTGGTACCATTTCAGAAGAGGGCCAAAATTCCTCAACAAAAATGGTACCATTTCAGAAAAGGGTCGAATATCCTAGACAAAAATGGTACCATTTCAGAAAAGGGCCAAAATCCCTCAACAAAAATGGTACCATTTTATAAAAGGGTTGAATCAACAAATATGGTACCATTACAGATGAGGGTCGAAAATCGTCAACAAAAATGGTACCATTTCATAAAAGGGCCAAAATTCCTCAAAAAAATGGTACCATTTCAGAAAAGGGTCGAATATATTCAATAAAAATGGCACCATTTCAGAAAAGGGCCAAAAATCCTCAACAAATATGGTGCCATTTCAGATGTCAGATGAGGGTTGAAAATCGTCAACAAAAATGGTACCATTTCAGAAAAGGGCCAAAATGCCCAACAAAAGTGGTACCATTTCAGAAATGGAGGCAACAAATATGGTTAATTCTAGATGAGGGTCGAAAATCGCCAACAAAAATGGTACCATTTCAGAAAAGGGCCAAAAATCCTCAACAAATGTGGTACCATTTCAGATGAGGGTTGGAAATCGTCAACAAAAATGATGCTATTTCAGAAAAGGGCCAAAATTCCTCAACAAAAATGGTACCATTTGAGAGAAGAGCCAAAAATCCACAACTAAAGTAGTACCATTTTGAAAGAAAATCGAATTTTCCGACCGAAAAACGGCTATTTTTATCAGTTTAGCCTCCTTTTACCCCCATAAACACCGAAAAATTAAACCCAATTTGCCAATTTTTATATCCACCCGGGGTTTTTCGAGGTTGCCCACCAACTTTAACAGAACAATTTTGTATCAGAGACGAGTTTTTGGAAAATTGCCAATAATTTAGTCAAATGATTTAAAACAATTGAAATTCAAAAATTTAGAATTTTCAAATTTAAGGTGGTCGGGGAATCGTGGTTACTTATCATGCATTTATAGTCAGTTACAGTTGATTATGTTCCGGATCCGGAAGTGAGCAAACTATGTCACTATTCACACTAAGCTGTGGAGAAATAACTGGAGTTAGAAACTTTTGACTGTAAAACTAGAATTTTTGGCCGCTTCTGGAATTAATTATGAATTTACGAAGATTTTATTGCTATTTTTCGTCACGGAGAAAAAATAAGTTTCAACTTTTCAAATTTGGTTGATACTTACTGTATAATAATAAAAGTATAAAACATTTTCAACGGAAAAATTGGAATTTTTGGCCGTTCTTGAAATTAATCAAGGATTTTGAAGACTTAATTGCATTTTTTTATGAAGAATAGATAAATTTCAATCGAGGTTTATACCGATCTACCAATAATTGCTATAAGCTTTTAAACCTTTTTGAAACTGTTTGAAATTTGATGGCAAAATTGGAATTTTCGGCGGCTTCTTAATAAATTGCTCATTAATTCTTGAAGATTTTAATTGCTATTTTTCGTTGTGGAGAAAAACAAATTTTATTCGAGGTTTGCAGCGGGGATCTATAATCTATATTCATGTTAGACGTTTTTGACCAAGCAAAATTGGAATTTTCGGCCGCCCCAAGAATTAATCATTAATCTTGTAGATTTAATTGCTATTTTTCGTTTATATGTCTATAAAAGTATAAACATCATGAAGAGAATATAAATTTCGATCGACATTTAGACTTTTAGACCAACAATTGCGATTGGCTTGTTATACAAGCTAGAAGAATCTTGCTACAACAATCTTGCTACCAAGTAGAAACTTGTTGGTGGAAACTTAAACCTACAAACCCAGTAAAGACTTGATAAATACTAGCAACTAGCAAGCAACTTTACTAAAAATTGTGACTTCTGAGTAGTGACGTACTTGGCATACCGACCAACACATAGAAAAGAAATGACCAATGGCTCGGGACTTCGGGAGAGTGAAGTAGAGCGACCGAAAAAATTAGCTAAAATGAGCACAACCCTTGTCTAAACTTTGTCCTAGTAGTTTAATTGAAAAGTTTAAAGGAAATTAGAATATTATGATCATCCAAACCTGCTGACATCCCATCTATCAACATTGCCTCCTTGGTCAAAGCACCAGACTCCTGTCCATGTTGCATCGAGCTTCTCACACCATTTCACTGAAACGATATTGGCGAACATTAATATAAATGAGTGTGAATTAAGCTGCGACGTCTCAAAAGTAAATTTTTTCTAACTGCAGCACAGTACAGCTCTCAATCATCATGATCTACCTAAAATATTGTTGAAACCCCACCCACTAAAGGTCAGAGGCAGCTGTGTGCTATGTATCCATTAAAGCCATTAAAGTCAAAGACTCTCTTCTGGATGGCATGGTGGCTCAACTCAACGTGGGTAGTGTGTCTGTGTGACTCAAAGACCTGGTTCGCCAATATTTGTTTTATCAGTTAAAAACCATTAAGCAGACAAAAATATTGACAAAATATGCATTATGCAGTCACGCTAAACTACCTTACCATTGGCTAGTGGCTACAGACACGGTTTTATTACATTCAACTAGTCTGGAAGCAACTATAGTAGCAGACTTCTACAGATTTGCTATTCAAGGTCAATTGGATCATAGGTTTATTAACTGAAGAAGATTTACAATAGTGACAATGCATCTTATTTGATTTCATTGAATTAAGTAGGAAACAGCAACAGGACTCACCTTGTGGGACTCAGGATGGAAACAGGAACTGAGCAGGAGTTCAACATTCCCATAATGTCATAATGTGGGAATGAGCAACCTGTCTATCCTAGTGAGAGACAACATCAGAGTTCCCCAGCCTCTCCTCTTGAGAGACAGCATCAGAGTTCCCCTGCCTCTCCTCTTGAGATACAGCATCAGAGTTCCCCTGCCTCTCCTCTTGAGATACAGCATCAGAGTTCCCCTGCCTCTCCTCTTGAGAGACAACATCAGAGTTCCCCTGCCTCTCCTCTTGAGAGACAGCATCAGAGTTCCCCTGCCTCTCCTCTTGAGAGACAGCATCAGAGTTCCCCTGCCCTTCCTCTTGAGGGACAGCATCAGAGTTCCCCTGTTACCTCTCCTCTTGAGAGACAGAGTTCCCCTGCCTCTCCTCTTGAGAGACAGCATCAGAGTTCCCCTGCCTCTCTTGAGCCTCTTGAGAGACAGCATCAGAGTTCCCCTGCCTCTCCTCTTGAGAGACAGCATCAGAGTTCCCCTGCCTCTCCTCTTGAGATACAGCATCAGAGTTCCCCTGCCTCTCCTCTTGAGATACAGCATCAGAGTTCCCCTGCCTCTCCTCTTGAGATACAGCATCAGAGTTCCCCTGCCTCTCCTCTTGAGAGACAGCATCAGAGTTCCCCTGCCTCTCCTCTTGAGAGACAGCATCAGAGTTCCCCTGCCTCTCCTCTTGAGAGACAGCATCTTGAGAGTTCCCCTGCCTCTCCTCTTGAGAGACAGCATCAAGAGTTCCCCTGCCTCTCCTCTTGAGGACAGCATCAGAGTTCCCCTGCCTCTCCTCTTGAGAGACAGCATCAGAGTTCCCCTGCCTCTCCTCTTGAGATACAGCATCAGAGTTCCCTGCCTCTCCTCTTGAGAGACAGCATCGAGTTCCCCTGCCTCTCCTCTTGAGACAGCATCAGAGTTCCCCTGCCTCTCCTCTTGAGAGACAGCATCAGAGTTCCCCTGCCTCTCCTCTTGAGAGACAGCATCAGAGACAGCATCAGAGTTCCCCCTGCCCCCTTCTCCTCTTGAGAGACAGCATCAGAGTTCCCCTGCCTCTCCTCTTGAGAGACAGCATCAGAGTTCCCTGCCTCTCCTCTTGAGAGACAGCATCAGAGTTCTCCCTTGCATCTCCCCTGCCTCCTCTTGAGAGTTCCCCTGCCTCTCCTCTTGAGGGCAGCATCAGAGTTCCCCTGCCTCTCCTCTTGAGAGACAGCATCAGAGTTCCCCTGCCTCTCCTCTTGAGAGACAGCATCAGAGTTCCCTGCCTCTCCTCTTGAGACAGCATCAGAGTTCCCCTGCCTCTCCTCTTGAGAGACAGCATCAGAGTTCCCTGCCTCTCCTCTTGAGACAGCATCCCCTGCCTCTCCTCTTGAGACAGCATCAGAGTTCCCCTGCCTCTCCTCTTGAGAGACAGCATCAGAGTTCCCCTGCCTCTCCTCTTGAGAGACAGCATCAGAGTTCCCCTGCCTCTCCTCTTGAGACAGCATCAGAGTTCCCCTGCCTCTCCTCTTGAGAGACAGCATCAGAGTTCCCCTGCCTCTCCTCTTGAGAGACAGCATCAGAGTTCCCCTGCCTCTCCTCTTGAGAGACAGCATCAGAGTTCCCCTGCCTCTCCTCTTGAGAGACAGCATCAGAGTTCCCCTGCCTCTCTCTCCTCTTGAGAGACAGCATCAGAGTTCCCCTGCCTCTCCTCTTGAGAGACAGCATCAGAGTTCCCCTGCCTCTCCTCTTGAGGACAGCATCAGTGAGTTCCCCTGCCTCTCCTCTTGAGAGACAGCATCAGAGTTCCCCTGCCTCTCCTCTTGAGAGACAGCATCAGAGTTCCCCTGCCCTTCCTCTTGAGGGACAGCATCAGAGTTCCCCTGCCTCTCCTCTTGAGAGACAGCATCAGAGTTCCCCTGCCTCTCCTCTTGAGAGACAGCATCAGAGTTCCCCTGCCTCTCCTCTTGAGAGACAGCATCAGAGTTCCCCTGCCTCTCCTCTTGAGATACAGCATCAGAGTTCCCCTGCCCTTCCTCTTGAGGGACAGCATCAGAGTTCCCCTGCCTCTCCTCTTGAGAGACAGCATCAGATCTCCCCTTGTGGGAGACCTCACCAGATGTCTCACAATGTTGCAATGATGGAATCTGGCGAGACAGCAGGAGAAAGAAAATACACAAGAACAAACTGAGTTCATCCTCTGCTGCAGTCCATTTCATGTCTATAATTGTCCTGATGTATACCAAGGGAAGTGTCTGTCAACTGATTAGCGCTTTTCCGTTTAAACATCTTGCCTTGATATGACCAAGCTTGTTGCAATATCGACACCGAATTACCAATATTTTGAGCAGCCGTCAGTCTGGCTCTGCTTTCTTGCTGTCACGTTTTGTTGCTGCAAAATTGCACATTCAATCGCCTGATGAAGTTTTTCCAGCCAGTCCTTTAAGAGTATAAGCCTTCGCCATTTTTACTGCTAAGAATTCAGTAAGCTTATCGCTGCCATTCTGCTTTATCCTTGAGTCATACATTTTCAATCAGTGGATCTGATTCAATGAATGAGGACGAAATGAGAATCCAGGATTTAAAAGGTAAGCCATAAAATCACAAGGAAAGCCATTGTACTACAAAGTTATCTGGTTAATATCAAGGTAATAAAATAAATCTCAGACTACCTAACAATTGTCTTAAAGATCTAACAATTATTTATACCTATCACTGCGACCAAATGATGATGCTGAATTTTAATGAAGAAAATCTGACTATAAAAATCTGACTATAATAAAATGACATACGGAATATTTTCGTAATTCTACTCCATCATCAACTACGAATTTTAGTTTATAACACTACTTTATACAATCAAATTTGAGGTTGATGACGTAGTAGAATTTTAAAAAAGACCTGTTGTCATAGGGTAGAGTGACCTATTTCCGGCCATTTTTGTACCAATTTTTTTAAAATCAAGTTTCCACAATGTGGGAAGGTTTTGAACCTTGGAAATAGACAATTATAGTTGAATATGGTAAGAAAATGATTGAAGTTATCAATTATATCAAAAAATTGAAAATTGTTGAAGTATTGACAATACATTATATGGTTCGATCAATATCTGCCATTGAATAAATAGGTTGAATTTGAATATAAGTTTTACAGCTCAATTACAATATTATATGTTTTCAATAATTTATATGAAGAAGCTTCTTGACTGTGCTGAAGGAAAGCACTCAGTCAATCACTAGTACTGTTAACGAGGCCACCTACTAAAGGCATAAAAATAATATATTTAATTATATTCATTAAAAAAGTTACACTCTCTTATCAGTACATACTGGAGAAATTATTTAACTTATGTACAAAAATTAAGGTGCATTTTAATGACTTACCAAGGTCAAGCCGCATTTTTAAGACATTCCAAGGTCTAACTAAAAATAATAATTTAAATTTAAAAGTACCATTAACAATTCACTACATTAAAGGTGTTTGGTCATCAATTTTAAGGTACAAGTTAATCGACGTAATTAGATGCACCTTATCATGACAAACAACACGGTGAAATTCCGGTAGCGCTACGCCTTATATAGCGGAAGATATATGCATGTTAAGATTTCTGCTGATGACGTAGGATCGGTCACCGCGATATTCTATACATATCCACAGCACAGAATAAACACTACATCTGCAGTATTATAACATCGTTATTCCGTGTTTTTGTTTGTTTTGCCGCCTAGCTAATTTCACCCAATTATTTCACATAATTATTATGCTGCATTAATTATTATTTACTCATATTATCAAAGTCAATTACTTCGTATATATCATAATCTTTACTTAAAGGACGAGTAAAGCGAAATTTAAGGTTTATAAAATATTTCATATTATGATAGGTATCATAATTAAAAGCACTTTAGTCAAAGTCCGATGTTTCTATTCACTTCCTACCGCACGCTACAGATAAATCAAAGAGCAATTCTAGGCGCAAAATATGATGCAGTATGGTCCCCAGTATCAAATTACACCCGGAGGTCACTATGTAAACACAGTATATATTGCACTGTTATTGACGGTTTTGATTGATTTTTTCACGCCTCGATTACTAATTAGATAGATTTTTAGGTTTTTATTATTGACTCAGAAAATTGAGAATTCCACTAGATGAAACAAAACGGTGTTTAACCACTCATATGGGATGGATAATTATACCAAAACGCAAGATAAATAACATACAAAGTACATAACATGCAAGGTTGCGTGGATAGAAAGGGGACCAGATTTCGACATCAAGTGCATGTTATGTATGATAAATATATGGAAGGGAATATTTCGTCTTGTGGGTGCGGTAGAATCTTCGTTTTTTAACGATTAGATTAGAGAATTGCCCTAGATTCTGTGTACAACGTCTCATAACGATATTTGAACAAAATTTCTTCGCTTTACTCGTCCTTTAAATAAACAAGCGTTTTTCAAACTTATAAAGCAATTGTTCCCGTACTGTACAGTGTACACTGTACAGCTGCCTGGACCCTGGTTCGAAGGTTCTTGGTAGAATGGTATCCAGAGATCCGTCAATGAAAAGTAGATTTATTGGCAACTAGTGTCAAAGTGTTAAATTATCTGGTTTCATAGCGATCAGTATCCTGGTATCAGTGTTAAGCGAATTGGTGTCAAAGCGAACAGCGAATCATTGTCAGGGTGGTCAGTTAATTTGTTGTCGGTATGATCAGTAATCAGGTATCAGAGTGATCAGTGAATTGATGTTGGAGCAGTAAACGACCGAGTTCAGGTTCTTAGCCGAAGCCGAGGCCGAGGCCGAGTTTGCATCGTCAAGGCCAGAGCCGAGGCCGAGGCCGAGGCCGAGTTCAACCGAGTTCATATAACTTTCGTGAAGCTACAATTTTATATTGCCGTAAAACTATTTTAAAAGAATCTTTTGCTAATTGAATCGGTTAAATTTGATAAAGTTCTTATGTTTAATTTTAATCCAGAGAAAATTTTAGCTTGTTTGATCCTAAAATTCAGCCTAAGTTTTGAAATATCACATGAAATTCTGGCAATTAGCTAGGTATCAAACTCGGCAAAATGAAGCAAAATTTGGCCGAGGCCGAGGCCGAGGCCGAGTTTGAAAAAAGGGCCGATTTTGGCCGAGGCCGAGGCCGAGGCCGAGTACTCGGTCGTTTACTGAATTGGAGTGTCAGTGATCAATGAATTGGTGTCAGCGTAAGCAGATTGAGTGAATTGGGGTCAGGGTGCGTAATAAATTGGTGTCACTGTGCGCAGTGAAATGGTGTCGGGGTGATCAGTGAATTGGTGTCAGGCTGATCAGTGAATTGGTGTCAGGGTGAGCAATAAATTGATCAGAGAATTCGTGTCAGGTTCATCATTGATCAGTGAATTGGTGTCAGGGTGATCAGTGAATTGGTGTCAGGGTGAGCAATGAACTGGAGACAGGGCAACTAGTGACATGGTTTTAGAGTGATGAGTGATCAGTAACCTGTCATCAGATTGGTCAATGAATTAGTGTCCCGTGTCAGGGCGTGCATTCAGATGGTGATTGTTGGACTGGTCAAGAGTGTTCTCATCAGTCTGTTTTATGAGTTTATGGCTGACCAGTGAAATATTAACAAGTGATCAGAGAAGACCATCAGATTTATCATTAGCTGGTCTAACTCTAAGAGTGATTTCCGATCTGTCTGGGTGACCAGTGAAAGATTAAACCATACACCACGTTGGAATTAAGCCGTTTTGCCAAAGTTAGGCCTTTAGGGTCAGGGTAAGGAGTTATAGGAAGGTAGAGATGGCACTTTTATTCCATGGATTGATTACTGATCACTTTGTGATCACTGATAACTGTGACAGATACGAAAATCCTCCAAAAATAGCCGACACAGATAATGCCTTAAAACAGACCTTTTTTCAAAGTTTTACTTGCATTCGTGCCTACAATATTCAAACTTTAGAAAAGAACTATCTCCCATGAATAAAACCTGCAGTTTAATTCTCAAAATTTAACGTTATTTAAGTCAGATACGGTAAAACAAAACAAGCACCCAAACACACAATAGTGATATTTTGCTTATACATTACACAGGATACGGGCTCCTGCAGGGGTGTTGCGGTCGTATCACTTACCTTGATTACGTCACGCGCTACTTTATATAATCCCGGATATCAAGTGACACAGACATGCTAGAAACACCGGAATTTCACTGTTATACTAACAAAATAGTAATGCACATATTTTTATGTACTAGATCATAATTAAGGAAAGTGAATTTTTCATGACCAAACACCTTTAACGCACTGGGCATAATTCGAAAATAAACATTGTGAAAATTATCCAACATAATGTATAAATATAAAAATGGCTATAGCAACAACCAGAGAGAACTTTAATCAAGATATTGACTGGTGAGTATTAGGTTTTCAAATTTTAAATTTATCAACGTCCATGACTTAGTTTATAGATATGGTCAGATACATTATTCACAACATAGCTTTGGATCACTTGTGACTGAGTCAAGGAGACAAGTTTTGTATTTTGAGCTAAAAGCTTTGCGGGGTCACTAACACTTCTTAATTCAGGTGGTACACTATTCCATGCTTTTGCACCTAAGTAATAAAAGTTCTTGAGATTTTTTGATTTTGGGGTATAAAGATTACAGCTGGCACCATCCCTGCTTCCTCCAGAGATGAATCTAAATTTATTGATAAAGTTGGAGGGACTAAGACTGTTCAATATTTTGAACATATATGATGATAAGTGAACCTGGCATCTTAAATGGGTCCACAAGAAGCAACAGTGTTTCACACAAGGGAGCTGACAGAACTGCAGGTAAGTACGTAAATAAAAATTAAATAGCAACAAGAACTAATAAATATAGTATATACTAATATGGAGCCATCAATATTTAACATCAACAAAATAAATAAGCAATTGAAAAAAGAAAAAAAATCCTTAAAATAGCTTTGTTCCACAACAAGCAGCAGTCCATCACAGAAGGGATCAACTGACAGAACTGAGGAAAACTAGAACCTATAGGTATAAGAGGAAATAGTGACAAGAGTTTATAATATGCTAATTTGGAGACATCAATATTTAACACCAATCAGGTACTGAATGGGTTGATAATAGCATTGGTACACAGTACACACTCCAAAACAAGCAACATTATTTTGCACAAGGGAGTTGGAAAGTTGGAAGAACTGCAGGTAGGAGTAAATTATGACAAAAAGTTAATGTGGGGCCATCATAACTAGCTTCAAAACATCAATATAATGTACCATCAACAAAATAGGTTGGAAATAGCACTGGTCCACAACAATTGCCAACAGTGTTTCACTCAAGGGAGCTGACAGAACTGCAGGTAATTAATTAAAGAGTAAATAATATTCAATGGCAAGAATTAATTTGCTATTTATCCAGGAGAATTTGCTAATAATGGAGAAATCATTAATCAATATTTAACATCAACTGAATAGATTGAAAATAGCATTGATCCACATCAAGCAAAAGTGAGTCACTAAACATGCTGGTATAACAAATAAAAACATAAACTGCAACATGGAAGTATTATGTAGGTTTTTAAAAATTGAAGCATCAATTACTATATAAATTAAATGTACCATACTGTTAATACATTGAAAATATAGCATTTATCCACGTAACAAGCAACAGCTAGTGTGTTACACACAAGGGAGCTGACAGAACTGCAGGTAAGAGGAACTTTTATGTAAAGAATTGATTTGTTAATATGGAGTCAATATCTATCATATTTAACATCAACTGAACAACTGATTTGAATCACGAAGAAAACTTTCTTTAAGACATCAATCTGCAAGTACTTGAACCTCAACATGATCCCTTTTGGTAAGGCAATGTGGAGAGCAGTAGGATCTGAGTGAGCCACACCAAGAACAACTGAATAGATCGAAAAGAGCATTGGTCCAGAAAAAGCAACAGTGTTTCACACAACTAATAAAGTAATAAAGTAATAAGATAATAGAAAGACCAAAGAGCAAGTTTCAGTTTCATTCAGGCAGGTGGTCACTGCACTTGACGGTGCTATACCCTGGTACCAGGGGGTGACTGCTGGGGGGCCTACCTCATAAAAAGCTCTCGCAATTTAAACACCCCGAAAGCTGAGGTAGGTATTGGACTGAAGATGCCAGTACACCACTCATCTTGGTGTGACTCACTTAGATCCTGCTGCTCTCTACATTGCATTACCTAAAGGGATCATGTTGGAGTTCAAGTACGGAGTTGGAGAAAAGTCTTGCAGATTGATGTCTTGAAGAAAGTTTTCTTTTTAATTCAAATATGTTTTAACCCTGATTTTCAGGAGAAGCATCTCTCAAGATGGAGTATTGGATCAGGATGCATGCCACTCGCATTAATTTCATTAATGTGCAACGTAAAAGGTCACAAATAACCCGGATCCATCCACTGGTCCTCTACTTCTCTTCACTAAGTGTTTTGCTTAATTTCTTGATGCTTGGAGTACAAAGAAAGACCAAAGAGCAAGTTTCAGTTTCATTCAGGCAGGTGGTCACTGCACTTGACGGTGCTATACCCTGGTACCAGGGGGGGTGACTGCTGGGGGCCTACCTCATAAAAGCTCTCGCAATTTAAACACCCCGAAAGCTGAGGTAGGTATTGGACTGAAGATGCCTGTACACCACTCATCTTGGTGTGACTCATTTAGATCCTGCTGCTCTCTACATTGCATTACCTAAAGGGATCATGTTGGAGTTCAAGTACGGAGTTGGAGAAAAGTCTTGCAGATTGATGTCTTGAAGAAAGTTTTCTTTTTAATTCAAATATGTTTTAACCCTGATTTTCAGGAGAAGCATCTCTCAAGATGGAGTATTGGATCAGGATGCATGCCACTCGCATTAATTTCATTAATGTGCAACGTAAAAGGTCACAAATAACCCGGATCCATCCACTGGTCCTCTACTTCTCTTCACTAAGTGTTTTGCTTAATTTCTTGATGCTTGGAGTACAAAGAAAGACCAAAGAGCAAGTTTCAGTTTCATTCAGGCAGGTGGTCACTGCACTTGACGGTGCTATACCCTGGTACCAGGGGGTGACTGCTGGGGGCCTACCTCATAAAAAAGCTCGCAATTTAAACACCCCGAAAGCTGAGGTAGGTATTGGACTGAAGATGCCTGTACACCACTCATCTTGGTGTGACTCATTTAGATCCTGCTGCTCTACATTGCATTACCTAAAGGGATCATGTTGGAGTTCAAGTACGGAGTTGGAGAAAAGTCTTGCAGATTGATGTCTTGAAGAAAGTTTTCTTTTTAATTCAAATATGTTTTAACCCTGATTTTCAGGAGAAGCATCTCTCAAGATGGAGTATTGGATCAGGATGCATGCCACTCGCATTAATTTCATTAATGTGCAACGTAAAGGTCACAAATAACCGGATCCATCCACTGGTCCTCTACTTCTCTCCACTAAGTGTTTTGCTTAATTTCTTGATGCTTGGAGTACAAAGAAAGACCAAAGAGCAAGTTTCAGTTTCATTCAGGCAGGTGGTCACTGCACTTGACGGTGCTATACCCTGGTACCAGGGGGTGACTGCTGGGGGGCCTACCTCATAAAAAGCTCTCGCAATTTAAACACCCCGAAAGCTGAGGTAGGTATTGGACTGAAGATGCCTGTACACCACTCATCTTGGTGTGACTCATTTAGATCCTGCTGCTCTCTACATTGCATTACCTAAAGGGATCATGTTGGAGTTCAAGTACGGAGTTGGAGAAAAGTCTTGCAGATTGATGTCTTGAAGAAAGTTTTCTTTTTAATTCAAATAGATAATAGAAATAGAAATAGAATATTTTTGACATGATATCAACTCGAATTATTCAACCCAATCTCGAGGAAACTTGTGTCAATAATATAAAGTACGTCCTTAATAGGTCAAGGTACCCACATTTGCTGCTTTCACAATATACAAGATATCATGAAGGATCACATTTAAGATGAAATAATGACAAGAATTAGGGCCCCCCCCCCCCCCGAATTAATAATTAATTAATATGGAGCTATATCAAAGCCTCAAAGCATCAATATAATTCTACGTACCACCACTTTCTCAATTGAATAGATTGAAAATAACATTGGTTCACAACAAGCAACAGTGGTTCACACAATGAATCAGCTTTGGCAGAACTGCGGGTACTCGGGTATAAGAGGATAAATGACAAGTTTCGTGGCTTGCCTTTGCACTTGTTCATCAAAGAAAATAAAACAATATTTCAATATTTTACAACAGTACAGACCAGCAATAATATGTTGATTATGGAGCCATCAATATTTAACATCAACTCAATAAATTGAAATAAGCATTGGATTTGGTCCACAACTCCACAACAAGCATGACAGTGCTTTACACAAGGTAGCTGACAGAACTGGTAGGAGGAAATAATTACAAGAATATTTATAAATAATTATGAGATTATGAAGTTACAATAAATTTCGACTAACATATAGTTTCTTGAATCATTGGTATATCAAATTGATGACAAGAATTAATAAGGAGCCATCAACTCATTAAAAGATCAAAGCTTTATAAAGCATCAATATGTACCATTAACGGAATAATGGTTGAAAAAAGCATATTTGATATTGGTCCACAACAAGCACCAGTGTTTAAAACATGGAAGATGTCAGAAATCGTGTAAGATATATGGAGATATGGAGCCAAGATATATGGAGCCATCAATACCTGTCATCACAATCAACTACATCAACTGATCATGACAATGGATTGAAGTTATAGCATGCAAAACGAATTGAAGTAGTTATGTTGAATATGACATTCAACAACAAGCATAGGTGTGTCACTAATAATATGCTGGTACAACAAATAAAATCATTAACTGTAACATGGAATTATTATATGGGTTTCTGGAAATATTATAATAGCGCTCGATTTTAGGTCTTCTCAGCGCGGAAAAAATCGGTCGCGAGCGCACTCTGCACTGTTTCATAGGTGCTTATTTAGCCGTAGGCCGCGCGCGCGCGTAAGCACCTGGTTAGGTGAAGACAATGACGTCACTCAGAAAATAAAATTAAGCGCATCTGGTGCTTTGAAGGTTAAGGTTATAGTCGGGATTAGAAAAACACTCGCTCGCGTAAAGCGTGCGCGACGCGACGTAATAATGGGTCTGACGACGTCTTCCTAAGCCCGCATAGGTGTGTGTACGCGCCGCGCGCTTCCCTACGGGACACACTGTTCTGAGGAAGCGCGCCGCGCAACGCAGACAGGGATATACGTGTTCAGCAAGACGACGTCAAACATTGCATATGCATAATGCATTTGCAATATGGCCATGGCATATATGTGGGTACGTTCCTAAGTTTGACGTTCCCCGCGACGCGCACTCCGTGCGCGAAACCACTATTAACCGGGGTCCTGGTGAGGGCAAAGCTTGACGGATTTCTCACTGTCTCCCATCCCTAGCGCGCAACGCGCAACAATCGGAATTGAAATTTGGTTGCCCTAACCAGAACCCTGGTTGATGGATTTCTCCTTGATGGATTTCTCCCATCCCTAGCGCGCAACACTCGAAGGGTTGGAGGGTCGTGTCGCGGAAAACGTTGTGTGCGCGGCGGAGGGTAGGGTAACATCCTACAAGATTTCTCCCATCCCTAGTGCGCAACACTCGGAAGGTTGGAGGGTCGTGTTGCAAACGCTGTGTGCGCGGCGGAGGGTAGGCAGTAGGGTAACATCCTACAAGAGCCCTGGTTTCGCGCTCAGAGTGCGCGGTGCGGCAAGTGCTAAACCACCCCTGGTTAGGGGAAGAAATTTGGAGGGTCGTGTTACGAACGAAAACGACGCGATGTATGGGCGGTGGAGAGTAGGGTAACATCATAATCTGTTATCCTTGCAAACTTCTTTGGCATTTTTTGATAAATGTATCCACCCTAAGATCCCACAATATCCAACTCTACTAGCCATAACAGAACATGTCCAAGTATTTTGATTTCAAAAGAAAAAGTGGATATATTATATAGAATCTTATTCCTTAAATTTCATGTTATATATAATCTTAAATCCGAGGAAGTAATATATTACAATAACTATTTATTAATTACAAAGCAAATCCATGGTATATTTATATGAATCTAAGTCCTGATAACTTTTGGTATGTTTCTGAATTGGTGATGGAAAAGATAGAAGGTAAGAATTATTTGTCTAATAAAGAGAAGTTTAATGATTATCTTATAAATAATCCATATGTTGCTAAACGAAAAGGGATAAATATTAGGTAGCTAAATATTCAAGCTGTTTTTATTTTCTTATTTTGTCAAATGTTCTGAAATGCTCTTGAATTAATGGGCGCCAGTGTTCAAAGGTGTGTTTTTAATGGAAGCCATTGTTTTTGAATATTGAAATGAATTGTGATGGTTGAATACCATAATATTTATGTATGTTGTATGTATATTTGTAAATTGTTTGAGTTAAATAAAATTTTGTCTTTT
This sequence comes from Beroe forskalii, assembly GCA_011033025.1. Classification (NCBI taxonomy): domain Eukaryota; kingdom Metazoa; phylum Ctenophora; class Nuda; order Beroida; family Beroidae; genus Beroe; species Beroe forskalii. The sequence goes on along the minus strand of WFMF01000110.1, from coordinate 194,583 downwards.
CCTTTTTTGTCTTTTCCTTATAAAGTCCTTTGTCACGCGTTGCCTGACCCCCTCATGCGTCAGACAAACAATCCTAAGCAGACAAACAATCCTAAGCCCGCATAGGTATCTGCAATTCTTATTTTATATCAGGATTTTAGTAATCTAGAATTCCAGTTACTGTATTTTTTTATATCTTCAGGTAAATGTTTTAAAAATTTTTATCACATATTTCTCATTACAGTAACATGAATTTAAACTTTACCTACAACACTTTAAACTTTACAACACTACTTTATACAATCAAATTTGAGTTTCAGGATATGAGTTCAGCAACGCCCCCTAAGGGGATAAAACCAGCTAACAGTGATACTGTTGATAATGCCAGGAAAAAGGGTAAGAAGGGCAAGAAAGATGTAACTGAATCAGACTCTTCTACTATACCATCAAATGGTAATGATCTGATCAGACAGTTGGAACTATCTTTTAATGCAAAACTAGATGCTCTGTCAAAAGTTATAGAAGCCAAGGAAAAAACCATTGCAACACTGAATCAGGAAGTAGGATCTTTGAAAGCAGAAGTTATAGAGTTGAAGAAGAGGTTCAATTTCATGTCCAAAGAAACTTCAGATCTCAAGAATGAGTTCCATGAAGTCAGTAAGAACAATGAGGCAAATTTGGCTGAACTTCACAATAAAAGTGTTGATCTGGAGGACCGGAGCAGGAGATCCAACTTGGTATTTTTTGGAGTAAATGAACTGTCTGATAAAAACAACACAGAGGACTGTGAGGAACTGATAACACAATTACTGATCCAGAACAAACTTGTCCCTCCAAATACTGTGAGTAGCAACCTTCTTGACAGGGCTCATAGGCTTGGACCACGGAAGCAAGGTGCAAACCAGAGGCCACGCCCCATAATCTGTAAATTCACTTTTTTCAAGGCAAAAGAGGCTGTACTGAAGAACAGTTTCAAATTCAAGGGTACACCTTTTGGAGTTGCTGAGGATTTCTCCAAAACAACTCTCGATATCAGAAGAGAACTGATCAACAAAGCCAAGATTGCCAAATCACAGTTTGACTTTGTGCTCAGTTACAAAGTGAACTATCGGAGGCTTGTGCTAAAGTATCAAAGTATCAAGACCCAGAAACTGGAAATACCTTCTTCAGGGGCTTCAATCTATCTGATGTTCAATCTGATGGGGCATGGGCTGTACCCAAGAAATTCATCCCAAGTAATCGGGAATGAGAAGCTGTGCCCAGAGTTTTTATCATTACCTACTTTTGTTGGATATATATATGAATTCATTTTGCTGTGGGATGCTCATCCATGAGCAATTCAGATGTTATGTTTTGTTCAGCAGTAGAGAAATGAAATACTTCTTGACTTCAATCATATTCAGTACACTGAGAAATGATACTTTACATCACAAATTGATCATGACACAAGTGTGTGGCATAAATCTACAAACAGAATCTTACTGTTATAAATGTATGTGGTTTTCCACTAGATTAAAAACCTTTGCTTTTCTCAGATATGTTTCAAAAGTTTCAAGGGGTAACAGTCTTAATGAAATATCCAATTTATACAGTGATTTAGTTTTTAAAAATTTAGACAATTGGGATCCTATGATAGGATTTTGCTTTACATTGATAAAAATGCTAGCAACTGAAAAGAGTTTATAATGGGAAGGCTTCTTAAAAATAAAAATTTCAAACTAACTTGCTTTTTTTGTAAGTATGAAATCCAGAAATCAAATAGATCCAATAACTCAGTAATATTCAAAAAGAAACCAAGATCAATTTGCAGATATTGTACCAAGAAAAAGCATAAGCCACTTGAGCCTCAATATGAAGGTCATGATACAAAATGTAAAATTTGTAATAAGCCCGTCATGTTCCAAAATTGTATTGCCTGTTCAATCTGTGATCATTTTTACCATGGGAAATGCCTGAATATAAGCAAAACTGATATTCATCAAATCGAAAAAATACCTACATTTTTTATATGTCCACCATGCAACAGTGATACCTTTCCAGGTATAGTTGAAAAGCATGAAAAAGTAAAGGCTTCCCAAAAATCCAAACTTAAGCAATGTTTCACTTGCCATAACTATGTTTCTAAAGAAAAATACTGTAACAAATTTTTGATTTATGGAAGTGAAAAACGAAGTATTTGTAAAAGCTGTAGTCTCCTTAATAAGGATATTCCTGTCAGAGATAAAAACTGTATTGAGTTCCTAGATTGCCCTATTTGCGAAAATCAAGTTAAATATGAATCTATCTTTTGTAACTTATGCCAGCACTGGGTACACCCATATTGCAATGGTATCTCAAGACAAGACCTTAAAGGGATGGTAAAGTTTTCAGATGCAAATTTCTAATTTTATCTTATTCCGGTAAAAATAGCTACTTCATGACCTTTAATAAGGTTCTAAACGTTTGTTTGTACAAACACGCCCTGGAATAACTCAATTAAGGCTGTAATATTTTCCCTGAAAAGGCACAAGGATGTTATGACGTTATCATGTGAAACTCATTGGTTTTTGACATAAATTACGTATGGATTATGGTTCTCCAATCAATTATGGACATGCCAAATATAATTTTTGTATACGAATTTGTGGTTCCGCCACAATGATACAATTAATAAGTTAATCACCTTAGGCTATATTGAAAGATGCTTCTCGGCTTGCGGTTATGTATAATGTATGATAAATTTTCCGTTACAAATCTATTAATTAGTGGTCACAGATGTGGAATGAAACATATCACATACTTGTTTATATGATATTTCGGTAACATTCAGGCTAAAATAAACAAAATTTATTTTTGGGCCCAAAACTATACCATCCCTTTAAAATGCTTAGTCTAAATTGTGAAGCCTGGCACTGTCAACGTTGTACATGAGATATATATCCCAATAATGTGATTGATCTGGTACCTAATTACACTAGCACAGGTAAAAGCTGCAGAAATGATTTTATTACTTACAATGACTGCAGTTTGTGCAGGAGGAATGTTTCTGGAAGTGAAACACTGTCATGCTCAACATGTAATCATTGGGTACATAAAAAATGTATAGGACAGTTTAACAATCGAATTGATTATCAAAACTTTCTTAAATATTACTCTACAAGGGATTGGGACTGCCCTTCTTGCACTGCAGAGATTTTACCATTCATCAATCTGGATGATGAAGAGTTCCATATGCTACTATTAGACATGTATTCTGAGCCTACATATTTGAATAAAGAAAACTTTCAACAAATATATAAAAAACTGAAAGATGTTGACTTTTTCAATTACAATGAAAACAATTGCACAGATAAGAAATATATGAATGACATTGATCCAGATCAGAACTTTCAAAACTATGATTCATGTAATTATATAGTTGATACCAACTCCATAGTCAGTAATTCGTCTAAAGAACTAAACATGATTACATTCAACATAAGAAGTATCAAGAAAAACTTTGAAAATTTCACTTATCTTCTTTCTAAGCTAAAATGTAAGATACATGTTATTTGTTTAACTGAATCATGGCTTGGACCACTTGACAACATAAAAGACTTTGAACTTAGTGATTATCACCCACCTCTCTATCAAAACCGAACTGGACACATGCATGGAGGTGGTGTCATCACATATGTTCATAAAGACATAAACTCCCAAAAACTTGTTAAAAGCATGTCATTTGTAGATGAGTTTAACCACTGCCTTGCCACTGAAGTTAAAATCAACAACAAGATTACAACTTTTTTAAACATCTACAGGTCACCTAACAATAATAACGAAACTTTCATTGACAAATTTGAATCTGTACTTGAAAAAACTAAATCCAGGAATTGCTACATACTTGGGGACAGCAACTACAATCTCATCAATCTTGAAAAGCACGATGAAACAAGACATTATTACAACTTACTAACATCAGCTGCTTATAAACCACTTATTACAAAGCCTACACGAATAACTGACAGTAGCAGAACTCTTATTGATCATATATGGACTAACAATTTGAGAAACACTTCATTACATCAATCTCACATCATCATCACTGACATATCTGATCATCTTCCATGCTTAACAACGGTTACAAGTCCCGACATATTTATCAAAGGCTACAAGAACATAACAAAAAGAAAAATAAATGAAGAAAATAGAGAAAAGTTTGTGAAAAAAGTTTCAGATATCAGAGAGTCACTTGCTTTCCATGTAAATAATAGCCAGCAAACTTCACTAGAGAAACAATATGATGACTACTTCTTCCATCTCACTAAAGTCTATGATGATTGCTTTCCAGTTATTACTAGAAAAGTTCATTCCAAAACACTGAGTAAACCATGGATTACACCAGAAGTCCAAAAACTTATTGAAAAGAAGAATTCATTATTTTGCAAGAAGAAAAAGAAAAATTCTCCAGTAATCACTATGAAATACAAAGAAGCAAAACTTGAAATGGAAGGGGCAATAGTGAAAGAGAAAGAAAAATATTACAGAACAGTGATGCAGACTACAGACAATAGTTTGAGGCAAAAGTGGGATGCTATAAGGCTAATAATAAACAGAAAAAAGGTCTCAGGCAATGAGTGTCCTATTCCAAACAACATAATTGGAAATCACTATGCTTCAGTTGCTAATAGACTAGCTGATGAGCTCCCAGATCTAGTACAGGATGATATCCCATCTTCATCCAGTTCCCAAGCTAATGACTTCATACCTACACAGCACTTTGAATTCAATGCTATTACAGAACGTGAAGTATATGAGAAAATTCTCAACCTCAATTCTTCAAAAGGACCAGGTATTGACAATCTAGATGTAAAATCATTGAGATCAATAGCACACATCATTGCACCTCATCTGACACAACTCTTTAATAAATCACTATCAGAAGGCATTTTTCCAGAGTGTTTCAAAGTGGCAAAATGTATACCTGTTTTCAAAGGGTCAATGTTAGATCCATCCTTACCTGTAAACTATAGACCAATATCAATCCTCAATGCCCTGAATAAAGTATTTGAAAGCATTCTACATAGACAACTTACAGAACACCTTGAGAAGCACAAATTACTTCCACAATTCCAATATGGCTACAGAAAGAAACATAGTACCAGTCAAGCTATATTAGATTTTACTGATTACATTCAGAGGGCACTCAAGAATAAAATGATCACCATTGCTATATTTATGGATTTGTCGAAAGCATTTGACACTGTAGACAGAAACATACTCAAGCATAAGCTTAAGTCATTAGGATTATCAAACACAAGTTTAAATCTTATAGATAGTTACATGTCTAGCAGAAAATTCCTTATGAACAATGATAGTAGAGAATACAGTTTGACTCATGGAGTACCACAAGGATCAATCCTTGGACCACTCCTCTTTATTATGTATATGTCCAATTCCACGTTACGTAATTCACAAAAACGTCTAATATTTGACAAAAATTGCTCAACAGTTACAACAATTATCATCAAGGAACCCCATTTTTTGGCTCATCCAATACTTCAGGAAGTTATCTACATCCTATAGAAATATTATTTCTAGAGATCAAAAGGGTTTCTTGTGAGAGTGTTTTAAAAAGCGTTACGTAATTCACAGGGCTAAAATCATACTTTCACACTAAGAAAATCTGATAGGGTATTTCAGCTCAAACAGAAATGCAGTGCTCTTTTGATTGTGCCAGTCATAGCTCTTAGGGGGTAAATGTTCAGAAAAATAACCACTTATTTACTAGTTCCTATTTTGGATCTGTACCAAGCACTTTTCTCCTGTTACGTAATTCACAATTTTGTGTTACGTAATTCACGAGACACATTCATTACGTCACAATTGTAATTTTGCTTCACTTTATTGTGTCATTTTGGTTTTCAGATTGTCATCAAATGAAGATAAGTCATAGGCATTGCTTGAATCACAGATTTATTTATTTAAAATTGAATTATCATGCTTCAAAAATGTGAATTACCAGAAATCATCAATCACAACCTATAAGGGGCGAATTCTTCATACTTTCATTAAATATCGACTGTGATTAGTGAAAGGCCACTGATTTTCATTATTTAGAGTGCTAAGTATTGAAAAATCATGAATTTGAAACATTTCGTTACGTAATTCACATTATTTGTTACGTAATTCACAACTGATTTTGGTCATTTTTGTTCATAATAACCTCATAACGCTGCCAAACTCTTTTTATTGTTTGAAATACATTCAAGTCTCAAAATGACATGTTATTGATATGGATAACTGTAAAAACGATCGTTTTGTTGACTTTCTTGTCCCTGATGCATCTTTGAAAACCGCTAAATTGGACAGCCTTAGACAACGAATGACAGTATGTATACAAAATTGATAGTTTTGGTTACTTGAAGCGTATCCCAATCAATTTTATATTAATAGCTGCAGAATAGAGGCATTTTGAAATTAAATGGCATACTTTGAAATTTGTGAATTACGTAACGTTACGTAATTCACATCAGCTTTATCTCATTCAGGGGTAAAAATAGAGCAAAACGAATTGTCTCAGTGTCAAGATATACCCACTAAACTCCTGAAATGAAAATTTCAAGACAAAGGACTTGATAGTCCAGGAGTAATAAAACTTTTAGTACTATACCGTTACGTAATTCACAACGTTTGAGCTACAGACTAAAAATGAAATATCTCCTTCATTTGAAGTACTTAAGAGCCAATACACCACGACAATGCTGTTAGGGTTCCAAACAATATGCGCAAATGTTTTGCAGCACATCAAGTTGCACATTTGTCAAGATATTATATGGTCGAAAAAGTCTCAAAATTGACTGTTATTAATGCACATTTGTAGCAAAGTTTGACTGAATCTCACGTAAAACTGATGAGGACTATTCACAAACGGTTTTTTGTTCCTGAAAGTTACAGATCTCTTCTAACTAAACACAAAATTTCATCACCTTAGGTCCATCTTGAATTTTTGACCTGTGGTAAACATCGTCGTGGAATTGGACATATACATGATATGACTAGGATTACCAAAGAAAACAAAATGATAGTATATGCAGATGACACAACTGTACTTATAACTGGAAAGAATTTGACTGAAGTAAAACAACACTGTAATGCCATTCTTACCCGGTTTTATCATTATTTCACTGTGAACAAATTATCTGTAAATCCATCTAAATCAAAGTATATGATCTACAAACCAAATGGAAGGAGAAATAAAAACAAGAAGATGCTGTTTGATTCAACAAATACCAGAATATGTATGGACAGGACAGAACTAGAACAAGTCCATGTTATAAAATTCTTAGGTGTAATGATTAATGACAGGCTCACATGGGACAATCATAAACAAGAAATACATTCTAAAGTATGTAAAACAGTTGGTCTCTTATATAAGTGTAGAGATTTTATGGATACTCACTACCTAATCAACATGTACAAAGCCTTCATTCAGCCATACTTTTTATATGCAATTGAGGTCTGGGGACACAGTATTCAGTCTCAGCAGGATGTCCTTATAAAACTGCAGCACAAAATTCTAAGGATTCTATATGATTGCAAACGAACTGAGGATGCATTAAGGCACAATGATTTAAAAATAGTTTCCATTGAACATATTATGTATTGTGTTGTGATAAAAAAGCTCTGCTTTAAACACCATGCTGGCCTATTACCAGAAAGCTTTTGTAATACTATAATGCCAGAGTTTAATGTTGATCAATTGCAGAGAAGAATTACACGAGTTTCTTTAGACCAAATGTATGATTACCAAAACAAACTAAGTTCCACAGACACTAGCTTTAAGCAAAACTGTGTAAAATTATGGAATAAGTTACCAATACAGTAAGTACTAAGACTCTTCCCTATTCATCATGTAGTACCAGTGCCCTGCATAAAGAATTCAAATTATAAAGTTATAACCCTCAACTTGAAATTGATGTTAGCTTGTAATGGTCCAAACTTAATCTGTCTAATGCTAAAACGCTGTCATATTAGTTTACAATATATTTAATTTAAATTTAAATTTTGTCATATATTACAAACTTACAAAAATATAAAATTCAAACCCACTTTATCATTACTGACAAGTAAATTTATAGCCACAGGCTATTTTTATTATTAACATTTATTATTAACCTTTAAACTTACAACACAACACATATTAAATTAACTAACTGAGGACCCCGAGTTTCAATCCCTCATACAACACCCATTGTTTTGGTCCTCAAGTACTGTTACAGGCACTAGTATAGAGAGTGCGTTCTAACGCCCGGTTGGAATAACCTGCAATCCTGGCAATCCTAGCTTGGCAACATTATTTGTTAAAGCAACCATGAAATTTCAGAATTTAACGACTTATAATTAGGTGTGCAGCTACAATTTTACTGTTACATCAGTCAGTTTTCAAAATGGAGAGTGAAACGCAATCATAGTTTGCTACTCACTGTATCACCATCAGTATGCAATGCATAAAATTCCCATTTTATTCTTAGCACTAGTCAGGATTAGAAACACTGAATAACGTACATACTACGTTGGTATCATTCATATTATGATATTACACCTTCTCGCTTTAATAATTACTGCAGAAGGGGTATGCGTAGTCTATCTACTTCCTCATAATATCCAGCATATATCCAGAATTCCATGGACCATGCTAGCGCAACCAGAGCAACCCAACTTGTTACTTTTTTTCGGAGGATTGTAAGCGGAGCTTACAATCCTGGAGGCTCTCTAGCAATCCTGGTTGCGATCCTGGTTGCAGCTGATTAGATTATTGTGAGGGTGAGCTGTAGTAAAACACTGCTGCTGAGAGCAGCAACTTGCAAGCTCTCTAAAGCGGTGGTTGCACTTCCAGTCGGCATGATCTGATCGAGTTTTAACTTTTAAGGAGTGGACTTAATTTTAACAAAAACAAAAATCCAATTAGAAATAAAAACCAGGAGTATATCTAATATTCGTATTCAAGATACAGCGACACATACTGTAGACAATATTAAATCATGATCAATATTCAGCCTGAAATTTGTTTTTTTCGAACTCCTGTGTATGAGTAAAGGTGACGTTTTGACTCGCTTATCAAACAAAAAATCATCTGTGCTTCCATTTTTTTTAGGATAGTAATATATCAAACGACAGCCTTTTAGCTGATTATATTTGTTAGTTATTAAGTTATAAGCCTGACACACAATTGATCTTTGAAACATGAACATTTACTTTTACAATTCATCAATTGGTTGAGTAAAAGAATAGTGAGCAGTGAGTAAGTGATTCAAATTTTGTCTGTCAGGTGGAAATAATTATGAATTACATAATGTGTAGCCTACTGGGGCTTCTGAATCAAAAAATTAGAGATTTTTTGAATGAAACACGCTGTTTAAATCTCGGATATTTTCTTGCTCAAATGAAGGAAAACCCTGCAAAATTATACATTTTAGCAAAAATTTTCGGGGGCTTCGCCCCTAGACCCTACCAGGGGCTCTGCCCTGGACCCCGCTGGAGGCTGCGCCCAGACCCCTGCTGCAGCTTCGCTCGGCGCCGCATGCACCTCTTCATAACCAAAAAGCTACCGTGCTTCGCCGCACAGGATTGGCAACCAGCCTAACCTTTATTCCAACCGGGTTCTAACGACCGCATGATGGCAATGGCAAATGGTAATGACCTTTCGAGAGGAAGGCCTCCGAATGTCGTGAGTGGTGGAACATGTCAGAACTGCAGCAGTCAGGAATCAGAGGAATTTGTAAGTTGTCTCTTTTGCAAAGTTATGTTTCATATGAATGGATGCTTTGATAACAGTGATGATGATATCTTGAGTAATAGTGATGCAAAGTCCTTCTTTAAAGCTATCAACAAAGTTGGAAAATTTGCTCATAGACCTGGAAACTTCCGATTTATTTGTGATCACTGTTTGACAGAATTTGAGAATAAAGAAACTTGCACAACTAATGACAATGTTCAGATACTTGATAAACGTGTCACTGACCTATCAGAGGATGTCACTGCAATCAAGACTATGTTAACAGCTTTAACATCCCACAAAGATGAAACTCCAGGCATTTCTACAGCCTCTGCAACTCAGGATAGTGTCAGTTATAACGTTTGGAATGACAAAGACAGGGTAAAGTCACTACTTGTTGTTGATAAGGAGGTCAGTTTACAAGCTAACCAAATAGAGAAATCTGTAACAAACAATGGATTACAAGTCAGTGGCCAGTATACTAACAAAAAAGGGGACCATGTTTTGTTCTTCCTTCTCAAATTGCTAGAGAAAAACTTAAAAATGAACTGGTTGCATCTGGTGTTCCGACTGATAAGGTAGCTGAGCCTAAACAGAAATACCCTGCTATCTCCATGGTTGGAATACCTGGTAATTTTGACAAAGACTCCAAAGGCTCTCTGCTGGACACAATTTTCAAACAAAATCCTTGTGTTGCTGACTTAGCTAAGAAAGATGGTGCCATGTTTGAGATACTTGTTATTAAGCCTCTCAAAAAGAATCCTAATATTAAGCAGGCTATAATAAGGCTTAGTGATAACATCAGGCATGCCATAAAATCTACTGGCGACAAACTGTTTTGCTGTATGTCAAGTTGTCGTGTTTATGATCAATTGTACATCAAACGGTGTAATAAATGTCAAGACTTTGGGCATTATGCAAAAGAATGTAAAGCAGCAACATGTTGTGGCATCTGTGCCTCAGCAGATCATGAGACATCCGGCTGTGGTCATAGTAAAAATCCTGATGAAGGTGTTTTGTGTTGTATCAACTGCAAAAAGGCGGGATTACCAGATCTTAAGCATGTGGCATATTCCCTGTTGTGTCCTTCCTACATCAATAAGCAACAAAAACTTAAATCCTCAATATCCTATTACAACAATCCAAAAAACTGATAACATCACAACTGGGCAAAAGCAAAAAACTCCAGTTTTTGGTTTGGAATCCTAGAAGTATGAATAATAAAAGTGATCTTGTCATGGAGTTATTACAGGACAATGACATAGATGTTGCCTTCATATCAGAAACATGGTTAGCAGATAGGAATAATGTTACAACAGCAACAATTAAATCTTATGGTTATGATATAATTCATGACTATAGGAGTGACATGCGTGGTGGAGGCACTGGACTTATCTTCAAGACACATGTTCAAGTTAAGGTCATAAACATTGATGTCCCAGAAATATCATCATTTGGTTATATCGCTGGAAAAGTGAATGGGATCAAAAGTTTTACTAATGTTGTGCTCATTTGCTTATATAGGACAGGCCCTGTGAACAGCAAGTTCTTTTCGGACATTAACGATCTGCTGGGTAAAGTTTTCCTGTGCTATGAGAATGTTATCATTGCTGGTGACTTCAACATCCATATTGAACGCTCATGCAATGAGGCAAGGAAATTACTTGAGATAACTGAATCATACGATCTCAATCTGCTCAGTGAGCAACCTACTCATAGAGATGGAGGATGTATAGACCTGTTGTTTTATAGTGCTGACCTTGTCGATCCCACCTCAGTTCAAATAGATAATGCAGTTGACCTAAGTGATCACTACCCAGTTTTCACATCAAGTCTTGTAATGGAGCTGAATAAAAAGGCAACTAAAAAAGTTACTTACAGGGATATGAAGAACATTGATCATACTGTACTGTCATTTGAAATTGATTCATTCTTATCAAAATATGATTCCTCAAACTCAGTTAGCTTCAAGCAATGTGTAGTTGAGTTTTTTAGTGGTCTTCACAATGTGTTTGATGTACATGCTCCCCTTGTCACCAAAACTATGACAGATGTTCCTCATGCTCCTTGGTTTGATACTGAGTATAAGAAGCAGAGGGCAGTCTGTAGAAAGCTTGAGAGACGGTGGAGGAAAACCAATAACATTGAAGACAAAGTTCAGTATGAAGATGCTAAACTGGACACTGAGATACTACGTCATTCCAAGAAAAAAGCTCATTATAGTAGTTTGATTAGTCAAAATTCTAACAATGTTAGAGCAATCTATAATGTATTAAACACAGAGCTGGACAGAAAGAAAGTAACCCTTACTCCAGATTATGATGATATAGAGTGTCTTGCTTCAGATTTCAATGCTTTCTTTGTGAATAAAATCAAAAATATCATGGGTAACTTTCAGGATCAACTTGAGTCTCCTCCTATCACATTACTGGAAACAACCCAGTGTAGCAATGAAGTTCTCAATGAGTTTGAACCATGTACAATTGATGAACTTAAGCAGATAATACAGGACAGTGGCATTAAGTGTGCACCCAATGACTTTCTTCCTTCTGAAATAGTCCAGAAAAATATTGATGCTCTGTATCCTACTTTATGCGAACTTGTCAACCTCTCCCTCACAACTGGTTCTATGGATGGCCTCAAAATTGCAGATATCATTCCCACCATCAAAGATCACAGCCTTGATCCCAACAACTTCAAGAATTATCGGCCAATCTCAAATCTGTCATTTTTGGGTAAACTGGTTGAACGTGTGGTTTTAAAACGTCTGAATAGTCACATGGCATCACATGGTATGCACACAAGTGAACAGTCAGCGTACAAGAAGCATCATTCTACTGAAACTATTCTAGTGAAAGTTACCAATGATCTTCTTTGCGCCTTTGACTCCAAATCAGCTACTGTGTTATTAATGTTGGACTTGAGTGCAGCATTTGATACTGTGTCACACAATGTACTTTTGAAAATTCTGCATGATGAAATCAAGATTAGAGGAACTGTATTAAAATGGTTCAGATCATTCCTGACTGGTAGAGCCCAACGAACACGCCTAGGTTCGAGCACATCTGCTGAAATTGAACTCATGTTTGGTGTCCCCCAGGGTAGTGTTCTTGGACCAGTACTATTCAACATTTATGTTAGGTCACTCTATGGTGTCATAAAAAGTACTGGGTTCAATGTTCATGGATATGCTGATGACCAACAGGTGTACAAGACATTCAAGCCTACTGAACAAGCTGTTTTTCTCAACTCCTGTATCTTAACATGCTTCAAAACCATACAAGAATGGATGATCAAATACTGTCTCCAACTTAACCCTGGTAAAACACAGATCATTGTCTTTGCACCACCCAACATCCTCAAGAATATCTCTATCAATGGTGTTTTCCTGCCAGGTGGCATTTGTGTGAGATTCTCTAGTACTGCCAAGAACCTTGGAGTACTGTTTGATGAAGGTCTGAGCTTCAAAAATCATGTTACCCGAGTTAAACAGGACTCTTTCAGAATGCTGCGCAACATCAATAAGCGTAAGTTTTTGTTTGACACAGACCAAGTGAAACTCATAATCAATAGCCTTGTTGCCTGCAAACTCGACTACTGCAATGCCTTGCTCTATGGTATTAATGAAGACACACTATCAGAGCTTCAGCGGATACAGAATGCTGCTGCAAAGAGTGTTGTTGGACTCTACAAACACGATCATGTAGGCAACACTCTAAATGAACTTCATTGGCTTCCCGTAAAGCAACGGATTACATACAAGATACTTTTATTAGTATTCAAGTGTTTGAACAGTCTCGGTCCAGAATATCTTTCATCAGATTTGAATTATGCTAATATTTTGGGATCAAATGTGCAATTAAAGGAACCTAAGATGCTCACTAGTTATGGTGATAGGTGTTTTTCGAAGGCTGGGCCTAAGTTGTGGAACATGCTACCCTTACATGTTAAGCACTGTTCTGATATTGTAGCTTTCAAAACTGCTTTGAAGACTCATTTATTTTTAGAAACATATAAAGAACATTAGTTAACATTAGATATCCATTTAGTTGTTGTTCATTAAACAGTGCAAATTAGGTATAATTTTATTTCTGAATTTTTGACATAATGAAACTGATTAGCATTTTTAACATACTTGACCACTGTTTATGTAATCTTGACAGTTATGTTTTTGTGGCACACCTGAGTGTGATAGAAGTTGTGCCACCATAAATTATAAATATAACTTATTATTATTATTATTCAAAAACAAGGAAAAAGCTCGATCTAGGATGCCAGCCACCAGCGCATCCAGGAAAGAAAAACCTTAATCAGTATTGATGATCATTATCTTATCATAGTACTATTATTATAATGGTATGACAAAAAACAATTGGAAATTGTGTAGGTTCCGCAGCGCCCTTGTAAATTTTAGCGATTAAAAGAGGTGATATGAACTTTAAGGGGGGGGGGTTCAACCCAAATTTTTTGGAAAACACGTTTCTGAGATAATGGTTGACCCAAAAGGTACACCACGTGGGCCAACTTTTGGCCGGGTTTGGTACCCCCAGACCCACTGGCGCCGCCGTGGCGCCATGCCCAAATATGGGCCTAAAATAGGCATATTTTTTCAAAGCGACTTGGACGAGATTTGAGGTGTGCAATCGATAGATAATGGTCCCCTGAGTTACCATAAAAATTTGAAGTCGATATCTCAAAAATGGCCGAGGTTATGGCGAAAAACGTAAATGGGCAGCTTATTTTGGCCCATATCAATATTTTTTTTGAAACTTTAACTTTGGTTTTTATTCTCTGCAAATGGGGTTGATTGCTACTAAATATTTGAGGTCCAAAAACCTCTACTTTTTTCGAAACCATTTAGCATTTTTTAGTTTTATTCTCCGCCATTTTTTAAGTGTTTTATATTGAAAACCTTTGTTAGCCCCAAAAATTTTTGTCCTCGGACCAAAAATCCCCGGGGATTTTTGGTCCTTGGACCAAAATTTTTTGGGGCCTAACTCAAAATTTCGATCAATAACATAAGTGCGAAATTAAGCTTCAAAGCGATTCTGAAAATTTCGTGCAAAAATATTAAAAAATGGCGGAGGAGTAGCGAAAATGTAAAGTCGACAAAAACCGCAAACCGAGAAAAATGGCGATTTGTGGTTTTTTAGAGGTTTTTTGGACCTCAAATGGCCATTTTAGTAGCAATCAACCCCATACTTGCAGAGAATACATAAACCAATGCTATCTATCGAATAAAGTTGGTTTCATTCAAAAATATTGATATTTGGCCAAGTTATGGGCCAAAATAAGTTTGCGCGACGGATAATGCCCATATATGGGCATACGTTTTTCGGCCATAACTCGGCCATTTTTGAGATATCGACTTCAAATTTTTTATGGTAACTCAGGGGACCATTATCTATCGATTGCACACCTCAAATCTCGTCCAAGTCGCTTTTTTGAAAAATATGCCCATTTTAGGCCCATATTTGGCATGGCGCCATGGCGGCGCCAGTGGGTCTGGGGGTACCAAACCCGGCCAAAAGTTGGCCCACGTGGTGTACCTTTTGGGTCAACCATTATCTCAGAAACGTGTTTTCCAAAAAATTTGGGTTGAACCCCCCCCTTAATCGCAGCGCTGGCGTGGTTTTGGGCTGTTTGGTGAAAGGAATAAAGGCTAATTAATTCAGTAGTTTCATTCATGTATTTATGAATTCAACAGAATTTATACTATGAGTTGAAATTTTCCTTGCAACTACAGCCCACCACCACGCCAGCGCTGCGATTAAAGTTCATATCACCTCTTTTAATCGCTAAAATTTACAAGGGCGCTAAGTGAACCTACACAATTTCCAATTGTTTTTTGTCATACCATATCATTCTTTTTGTTGAACAAATTCTGCATTACCAATCTCATTCAACATGACTCATGATAGTGATTCCAAATTTCCGATGCCGTTTGATGTAAGTCAAAACCTAAATGCCATATTCCTGTGACGAGATATTAGCGATAATTGGTGTAATTGGACAATTATCCAATTAAGCGATTTGCAATGAACATTTTTATACAGCTCACATCACGCAATCTATGCCAAAGTTCACGATGGCGTTGGAATGAAGTCGATAGCATCTTTCTGAGGAGAGATATAAGCGATAATTGGTTTAATTAGCCAATTATCCAATTAAGCGATTTGCAATGAAAATTTTTACATAGCTCACTTCACGCGATCCATGCCAAAGTTTACGATGGCGTTGGTATGAAGTCGATACCATATTCCTGAGACGAGATATAAGCGATAATTGGTTTAATTGGCCAATTATCCAATTAAGCGATTTGATATTAAAATTCACATATAGCTTACGACATGTAACTTATGCCAAAGTTTCTGATACCGATGGACTTACGACGATATCTGTTTTGGTTTTCTCGCAAAGTGATTTATAAAAACTGTCGTGGTTTCGAGAGAGAGACGACGATAACACTAATTTTCGTGATTTAAGGCATTTTTTGATAATTTTTCCTACAAAAACGGTGCGATCGATTTTCATGAAATTTTCAGGGTTTCTTGATCATGTAATGGACTACACCTGTGCAAATTTTCATGACTAACTTATGTTAATAAGAGGTCTAAATTGCCACTTGAAAACCGGACTTTTTTGAAAACGCTGTATTTTTATATAGTGGGCGCTGGCATTTCAAGAATTGAAAGACGGGATTTTTGCTACCTATTCAATTATTATAACACATGTAGCCACGGCTCATCTTTGAGTCTGACCAGCAGTCCCGGCCCTTCGGGCCGGGACTGCTGATGCCCTCGGCCCTTCGGGCCGAGGGCATCTGCCCTTCGGGCAGATGCCCTCGTTCTTTTTCTTTTTCTTGCGCTGCGGGCGCTTGCCAGCGCCCTGATATACTCTGATATTTTTTTTCAATTTTCTGGTTACAGTACGAACAATTGAACGACAAATGTTTCAAAAAATTTAAAAGTGTTCATAATTTGTTTTTGTTGTCTCTCTCACAAGCTTTTTGTAATCAAACAATGGAACAGAAGTTTTATTGATCTCAGTAGAATCAATCAACTCGATATAATTAATTATTTTCTTAATATCCAACCCATAAGCACATAGTTTTAATGAATTAAAGATAACAAACTACAACATAACACTCACGTTATAATTAATGGTTAATATCGTTAATCCAATGCTTTGATGTTTCCTGCGTGAAATCCACGACGAAGGGTAACTTCATTTTTTGAAATGAGTCGTCAGCAATCTATGGGCCCAATCCTGTAATGATATGTTTTAAAGTTACGGTATGCCTTATTTAGGGAAAAACTATTTTGCTAAAATGGTAAATTTATATCTGCAATGTGGAAAATATATGAATAATTGGGCTTAATAAGAAATATTTACCAATACTGCTATCTACATATTATAACCCAGAAGAAAGTGGGCCATGAAATCGACATCAATTGGCATCAGGAAACGAGGTGATATTATGCATAAAAGACTGGCAACAAATGGAAACAAAAGTTTCAGATATTATTGGTAATATCGCTGCGCCATTTGTCAACAAGTGAAAAAGGATCATCAATAGCGGCAATAATAATATATTATTGACATTCATTGCGGCACTTGCCACTCATTGTCTACAATAGATCATGATCTCCCAGCGCCCTTGACTATCGCCAGACACCAGTCGGTAATGGTGATTGAAGTATGATTACGACCAATTTCGACAATGATTCATTTATTTACCTATTTAGGCAAGAGGCTGACAATTAAATAATGAAATGGCATATAAAAATAATAGAGTTGCCACAGGTCAGGTACATTCCTACCAGAGATGGTAGGAACTGATCAAGTCCTGCCCTGATGAAAAGTGATTAACATAAAACAAAGTAATCATAAAGAATAACTTGAGTAAAGTACATTTGAACTTTTGAATAATAGAAATAGTAGAAAAATAACTTAAATTAATAAATAATTAAAAATGGTTAAAAATAATAAGGTGCTGGCGAAAAATAGCAAGCTACATTAATTCATTAGTAAGTTAGTAGATTAAAATAGAAGTAATAAATGATAATTGGCTTATCCTAATAGATGTTGTTATAAACTGGGCTAATTTAACATAAATAAAGAATTGTTGCCATAATTACGAACAGCTGTAAAAAAGTTTAAAAGCATATCATCTGATCAGATTATCTGATTTACTGCATTATTTTTATCTATATTCTATATTCCAGGGTTTCCTTTAGATTCAATAGCTTTTGGTTAAGGTCAGAAAAATAACTGATCTGAATTCCAAAATATACAAAAATAGAAGTAAAAATTATAAAATACGAAATGATATTCGTCCATAAAATTTAATTCAGTGAAAAGTTCAGTAAAAGTTCAGTTAAATATGTGGGTTATTATTTAAAAAATACAGTGGTGGAATAAAGGTTAATAAAAAAAACATAAACAATAGCTATAAATTCTTGTCATGATGATAATGCGGGTTTTAATTTTATATTTCTTTAGTATATGACACATTTTTGAATTTAAATTAGATATTGTAAACTAATATGACAGCGTTTTAGCAATAGACTGATTAAGTTTGGTTGTTGGACCATTACAAGCCAACATCAATTTCAAGTTGAGGGTTATAAATTTATAATTTGAATTCTTTATGCAGGGCACTGGTACTACATGATGAATAGGAAGAGTCTTAGTACTTATTGGTAACTTATTCCATAATTTTACACAGTTTTGCTTAAAGCTAGTGTCTGTGGAACTAAGTTTATTTTGGTAATCATACATTTGGTCTAAAGATATTTGTGTAATTCTTCTGCAATTGATCGACATTAAACTGTGGCATTAAGGTATTACAAAAGCTTTCTGGTAATAGGCCAGCATGGTGTTTAAAGCAGAGCTTTTTTATCACAACACAATAGATATGTTCAATGGAAACTATCTTTGAATCATTGTGCCTTAATGCATCCTCAGTTCGTTTGCAATCATAAAGTATCCTTAGAATTTTGTGCTGCAGTTTTATAAGGACATCCTGCTGAGACTGAATACTGTGTCCCCAGACCTCAATTGCATATAAAAAGTATGGTTGAATGAAGGCTTTGTACATGTTGATTAGGTAGTGAGTATCCATAAAATCTCTACACTTATATAAGAGACCAACTGTTTTACATACTTTAGAATGTACTTCTTGTTTATGATTGTCCCATGTGAGCCTGTCATTAATCATTACACCTAGGAATTTTATAACATGGACTTGTTCTAGTTCTGTCCTGTCCATACATATTCTGGTATTTGTTGAATCAAACAGCATCTTGTTTTTATTTCTTCTACCATTTGGTTTGTAGATCATATACTTTGATTTAGATGGATTTACAGATAATTTGTTTACTGTGAAATAATGATAAAACCGGGTTAGAATGTCATTACAGTGTTGTTTCACTTCTGTCAAATTCTTACCAGTTATAAGTACAGTTGTGTCATCTGCATATACTATCATTTTGTTTTCTTTGGTAATCCTAGTCATATCATGTATATACATAATAAAGAGAAGTGGTCCTAAGATTGATCCTTGTGGTACTCCATGAGTCAGACTGTATTCTCTACTATCATTGCCCATAAGGAATTTTCTGCTGGACATGTAACTATCTATAAGATTTAAACTTGTGTTTGATAATCCTAATGACTTAAGCTTATGGTTGAGTATGTTTCTGTCTACAGTGTCAAATGCTTTCGACAAATCCATAAATATAGCAATGGTAACCATTTTATCCTTGAGTGCCCTCTGAATGTAATCAGTAAAATCTAATATAGCTTGACTGGTACTATGTTTCTTTCTGTAGCCATATTGGAATTGTGGAAGTAATTTGTGCTTCTCAAGGTGTTCTGTAAGTTGTCTATGGAGAATGCTTTCAAATACTTTATTCAGGGCATTAAGGATTGATATTGGTCTATAGTTTACAGGTAAGGATGGATCTAACATTGACCCTTTGAAAACTGGTATACATTTTGCTACTTTAAAACACTGTGGAAAAATGCCTTCTGATAGTGATTTGTTAAAGAGTTGTGTTAGGTGAGGTGCAATGATGTGTGCTATTGATCTCAAAGATTTTACATCTAGATTATCAATACCTGGTCCTTTTGAAGAATTGAGGTTGAGAATTTTCTCATATACTTCACGTTCTGTAATAGCATTGAATTCAAAGTGCTGTGTAGGTATGAAGTCATTAGCTTGGGAACTGGATGAAGATGGGATATCATCCTGTACTAGATCTGGGAGCTCATCAGCTAGTCTATTAGCAACTGAAGCATAGTGATTTCCAATTATGTTGTTTGGAATAGGACACTCATTGCCTGAGACCTTTTTTCTGTTTATTATTAGCCTTATAGCATCCCACTTTTGCCTCAAACTATTGTCTGTAGTCTGCATCACTGTTCTGTAATATTTTTCTTTCTCTTTCACTATTGCCCCTTCCATTTCAAGTTTTGCTTCTTTGTATTTCATAGTGATTACTGGAGAGTTTTTCTTTTTCTTCTTGCAAAATAATGAATTCTTCTTTTCAATAAGTTTTTGGACTTCTGGTGTAATCCATGGTTTACTCAGTGTTTTGGAATGAACTTTTCTAGTAATAACTGGAAAGCAATCATCATAGACTTTAGTGAGATGGAAGAAGTAGTCATCATATTGTTTCTCTAGTGAAGTTTGCTGGCTATTATTTACATGGAAAGCAAGTGACTCTCTGATATCTGAAACTTTTTTCACAAACTTTTCTCTATTTTCTTCATTTATTTTTCTTTTTGTTATGTTCTTGTAGCCTTTGATAAATATGTCGGGACTTGTAACCGTTGTTAAGCATGGAAGATGATCAGATATGTCAGTGATGATGATGTGAGATTGATGTAATGAAGTGTTTCTCAAATTGTTAGTCCATATATGATCAATAAGAGTTCTGCTACTGTCAGTTATTCGTGTAGGCTTTGTAATAAGTGGTTTATAAGCAGCTGATGTTAGTAAGTTGTAATAATGTCTTGTTTCATCGTGCTTTTCAAGATTGATGAGATTGTAGTTGCTGTCCCCAAGTATGTAGCAATTCCTGGATTTAGTTTTTTCAAGTACAGATTCAAATTTGTCAATGAAAGTTTCGTTATTATTGTTAGGTGACCTGTAGATGTTTAAAAAAGTTGTAATCTTGTTGTTGATTTTAACTTCAGTGGCAAGACAGTGGTTAAACTCATCTACAAATGACATGCTTTTAACAAGTTTTTGGGAGTTTATGTCTTTATGAACATATGTGACGACACCACCTCCATGCATGTGTCCAGTTCGGTTTTGATAGAGAGGTGGGTGATAATCACTAAGTTCAAAGTCTTTTATGTTGTCAAGTGGTCCAAGCCATGATTCAGTTAAACAAATAACATGTATCTTACATTTTAGCTTAGAAAGAAGATAAGTGAAATTTTCAAAGTTTTTCTTGATACTTCTTATGTTGAATGTAATCATGTTTAGTTCTTTAGACGAATTACTGACTATGGAGTTGGTATCAACTATATAATTACATGAATCATAGTTTTGAAAGTTCTGATCTGGATCAATGTCATTCATATAATAGTTGCTGTTATATCCTGTTTCACAACACAAACATTATTCAATCAGGTTTCTTATTGTAACTTCAGATGCACTAAATAAATAAGTTTTGAGCAATGCTTTAAACGAATCAACATCATCAGCAGAAACTATATGTTTAGGGAGTCTGTTCATTAGTTTAGGACCCACTACACTAAAGCTCTTATTACCATAAAGCGTGCTAAAATTTGGAACAATAAGTTGAAGAGAATGGCCATGATGTGAATAAACAAAGAGTTCCTTCAGATACTCAGGTGAATTACCAATAATAGATTTGTATGATAGCAATGCTAACTTAAATATAACTCGTTTTCTCACATTAAGCCAATGCAGTTCATTCAAGTCATTTTCTAAATGATCATGTTTATATTTTCCTGTTACAGTCTTAGCACATGCATTCTGAATCAACTGAAGCTGATTAAGAAGTTTTTCTGATATTCCAAAATATAGGCTGTTGCAGTAATCAAGGCATGATACTACAAGGGCATTTATAATAGTTTTTAACTGACATTTGGTTAGGAGGAATCTAATCTTGTTGACATTTCTGATTGTCCTAAAACATCTCTTCTTTAGTTCAGTGATTTGCCTACTTAGCGTCAACTTTGTATCAAAGTAAAGACCAAGATTCCTGAAGGATGACACAAATCGGATAGATATACCTGATGGAAGGTTGAGTCCCCCTATTCCAATATCATGCAATAACCTGTGACTACCAAGTATTGCTATTTGTGTTTTTGATCCATTCAATTGAAGAAAGTATTGGTCCATCCAGAACTGTATCCTTTCAATACATCTTTTCAATTCATATACCAAAACAACACCTTGAGAGTGTGGTTTGAATGACATCATTATCTGATGATCATCAGCATAACCTTGTATGGAGAACCCTTGATTTTCACAAATTTATAGATTGATCTTATGTAAATGTTAAACAAAACAGGCCCTAGGACTGAGCCCTGTGGTACCCCAAATTTTATGACTATCTCTTCTGAGACAGTGTCACCAACACGAACTCTCTGTGTCCTTCCCATAAGAAAACTCTTGAACCACGAAAGAACTGTTCCTCTCAGCCCAATCTCATTACTAAGTATTTTCAGCAGTAGTGCATGATCCACAGTGTCAAATGCTGCTGACAGATCTAACATCATCATCACTGTACAGCTCTTCTCATCACAAGCAACTAACAGATCATTCCATATCCTGATTAACAAAGTTTCAGTACTGTGATGCTTCTTGTATGCTGACTGTTCAGGAATATTCAACTTGTTCAAAACGAGATGGTCATTGAGTCTTCGAAGCACAACTCTCTCTATTAGCTTACCCAAAAAGGTCAGATTTGAGACAGGTCTGAAGTTCTTGAGATTGTTTGGATCTGCTGATTCATCTTTCAGTAGTGGAATTATGTCAGCCCTCTTGACACAGTCCATATCACCAGTCAATAGAGAGAGATTAACCAAGTGGACAAGAACAGGAAGAAAAAGGTCTATATTGTCTTTCAGGAGTGAGCCTGGAAGTAAGTCATCTGGTGAGCACTTAAAGCCACTCTCATCAATGATTTCCCTGATTTCATCAATGTGTGTGGGACTGAACTCATGCATGAGCCTCATTTGAGGAATCTGTTCTGGTTTATAGCTTGATTGAGAAGGCATTCCAGACCTAATCTTTTCAATCTTTTCCTGGAAAAATACATTGAAATTATTAACAAGTTCAGGCAAATCATCAGTTAACTGAGGGACTTGACTAACTTGTTTTCTATCTAATTCTTTATTCACCATCTTGTACAGAGTTTTGGGATTACCTTCTGCCTTTTTGATCATCTTATGAAAATGGGCTTTCTTCTTCTCATAAGCCAAGTCTGAACATTGTTGACAGAGGTCCTTATAAAGGATAAGATTAGTTGTTGATTTAGATTTATGTCTTTCAGCCTTTCTCCTCAATTTCCGGAGTTGCCTGTACTCTGAGTCGAACCAAGGGGCAACATCAACCACAGATATATTCTTGCTGAGGAGAGGTGCAGAGTTATCAAGTAACTCCCTAGTGCCCATGCATAACTCACTCACAGATTTACCAAAACCACAATCTGATTTACTTAGGCAATTCTCTAGAATAACATTTAAAGAGTCTGTGAAACTGCCTTTGTCAATGCTTTTAATTCTTCTGTATGTTATTGTTTTCATATACTTCTTCTCATGATTGATATTAAGCGTACAGTATACAGGATAGTGGTCAGAAAGCAAACTGTTTTTATCATCCACCAAGACACCACACTGCAGCTGATTATGGAGAGAAAAAAGAAATACTTGGTCAAGTGAACCACCAGAAACATGTGTTGCACCAAAAACTTGCCTTTTCATTCCACATGATTCAAGTATTTGAAGAGCTTGTTGGTAAAGTTTATTGTCCCTGTTGTCAAAATGTATATTCAAATCACCTGCTAGCACCAAGCAGTCACATCTTAACAAAATGTCTGAAACTAAGGCATCCAGCTCTTTGTTAAATACGGCAGACATGTTACCAGGTCTGTAAATTAGCAGAAAAGTTATTTTAGTCCCACTGCCAGATTTCAGAGAAGCAAGAATGTATTCAAATGAGTTAACTTTCATTGGATTGGCAAGAGGAATCAGAGGTATGGTTGTTTTGTAGAGAAGAGCAGTTCCACCACCTCTCTGACCCTGTCTGAACTGGTGATGGACAGAATATCCATACTTTTTTATAGTTGCTGTTGTTGGACAACATTTGTCAGTCAGCCAGGTCTCACATATAGCTGCAAGATCAATGTCGAAAGTTTTCTTTATTCAAATATGTAGGCTCAGAATACATGTCTAATAGTAGCATATGGAACTCTTCATCATCCAGATTGATGAATGGTAAAATCTCTGCAGTGCAAGAAGGGCAGTCCCAATCCCTTGTAGAGTAATATTTAAGAAAGTTTTGATAATCAATTCGATTGTTAAACTGTCCTATACATTTTTTATGTACCCAATGATTACATGTTGAGCATGACAGTGTTTCACTTCCAGAAACATTCCTCCTGCACAAACTGCAGTCATTATAAGTAATAAAATCATTTCTGCAGCTTTTACCTGTGCTAGTGTAATTAGGTACCAGATCAATCACATTATTGGGATATATATCTAATGTACAACGTTGACAGTGCCAGGCTTCACAATTTAGACTAAGCATTTTAAGGTCTTGTCTTGAGATACCATTGCAATATGGGTGTACCCAGTGCTGGCATAAGTTACAAAAGATAGATTCATATTTAACTTGATTTTCGCAAATAGGACAATCTAGGAACTCAATACAGTTTTTATCTCTGACAGGAATATCCTTATTAAGGAGACTACAGCTTTTACAAATACTTCGTTTTTCACTTCCATAAATCAAAAATTTGTTACAGTATTTTTCTTTAGAAACATAGTTATGGCAAGTGAAACATTGCTTAAGTTTGGATTTTTGGGAAGCCTTTACTTTTTCATGCTTTTCAACTATACCTGGAAAGGTATCACTGTTGCATGGTGGACATATAAAAAATGTAGGTATTTTTTCAATTTGATGAATATCAGTTTTGCTTATATTCAGGCATTTCCCATGGTAAAAATGATCACAGATTGAACAGGCAATACAATTTTGGAACATGACAGGCTTATTACAAATTTTACATTGTGTATCATGACCTTCATATTGAGGCTCAAGTGGCTTATGCTTTTTCTTGGTACAATATCTGCAAATTGATCTTGGTTTCTTTTTGAATATTACTGAGTTATTGGATCTATTTGATTTCTGGATTTCATACTTACAAAAAAAGCAAGTTAGTTTGAAATTTTTAAGAAGCCTTCCCATTATAAACTCTTTTCAGTTGCTAGCATTTTTATCAATGTAAAGCAAAATCCTATCATAGGATCCCAATTGTCTAAATTTTTAAAAACTAAATCACTGTATAAATTGGATATTTCATTAAGACTGTTACCCCTTGAAACTTTTGAAACATATCTGAGAAAAGCAAAGGTTTTTAATCTAGTGGAAAACCACATACATTCATAACAGTAAGATTCTGTTTGTAGATTTATGCCACACACTTGTGTCATGATCAATTTGTGATGTAAAGTATCATTTCTCAGTGTACTGAATATGATTGAAGTCAAGAAGTATTTCATTTCTCTACTGCTGAACAAAACATAACATCTGAATTGCTCATGGATGAGCATCCCACAGAAAAATGAATTCATATATATATCCAACAAAAGTAATGATAAAAACTCTGGGCACAGCTTCTCATTCCCGATTACTTGGGATGAATTTCTTGGGTACAGCCCATGCCCCATCAGATTGAACATCAGATAGATTGAAGCCCCTGAAGAAGGTATTTCCAGTTTCTGGGTCTTGATACTTTAGCACAAGCCTCCGATAGTTCACTTTGTAACTGAGCACAAAGTCAAACTGTGATTTGGCAATCTTGGCTTTGTTGATCAGTTCTCTTCTGATATCAAGAGTTGTTTTGGAGAAATCCTCAGCAACTCCAAAAGGTGTACCCTTGAATTTGAAACTGTTCTTCAGTACAGCCTCTTTTGCCTTGAAAAAAGTGAATTTACAGATTATGGGGCGTGGCCTCTGGTTTGCACCTTGCTTCCGTGGTCCAAGCCTATGAGCCCTGTCAAGAAGGTTGCTACTCACAGTATTTGGAGGGACAAGTTTGTTCTGGATCAGTAATTGTGTTATCAGTTCTTCACAGTCCTCTGTGTTGTTTTTATCAGACAGTTCATTTACTCCAAAAAATACCAAGTTGGATCTCCTGCTCCGGTCCTCCAGATCAACACTTTTATTGTGAAGTTCAGCCAAATTTGCCTCATTGTTCTTACTGACTTCATGGAACTCATTCTTGAGATCTGAAGTTTCTTTGGACATGAAATTGAACCCTTTCTTCAACTCTACAACTTCTGCTTTCAGGGATCCTACTTCCTGATTAAGTGTTGCAATGGTTTTATCCTTGGCTTCTATAACTTTTGACAGAGCATCTAGTTTTGCATTAAAAGATAGTTCCAACTGTCTGATCAAATCATTACTATTTGATGGCACAGTAGAAGAGTCTGATTCAGTAACATCTTTCTTTCCCTTCTTACCCTTTTTCCTTGCATTATCAACATTTTCACCATTAGCTTGTTTTTCACCATTAGCATGTTTTATCCCCTTAGGGGGCGTCGCTGAACTCATATCCTGAAACTCAAATTTGATTGGCCCTCAGTTTTATGGAAGTTTCAGATACAGATTTGCATTATTCTAAGGAATCCATGCTTGATTATGAGTGTTACAAATGGGACACAAATATCAGACATACACAGCTCAAGTACTTCACTGATGATGAGTTCTTCAATATCCCTACTGCCTGTAGCACAGTTAACTTTCAAAACATGAAGAAATTCCCTCTTCTCTATCGAAATGATAAACGCCAGGAGACATCAGATATACTTGATTTCATTCATGGACGTTGTTTACGATTCAAAAAGCTTCAAGAGTGCTGTCAGAAATTGTGATGAAGAAAAGTGTGAGGACTGTGGTATGTTGGGGGGATACATCTTTTCACAAGCTCTTTGAGTGTCCAATGTTTGATTGCCCAACCAGACATGAACTTCAAACTCAGTTGCATGGTTTAGAATCTTGGTACAGATACTTCATTGTTTTTGGTGATACAGGAATAAAGGACTCTTTCAGAAATCATGTCAAAAACATCATTGAACAGACGAAATCACATGATGAATATCAACCAAAATATTGACTATGTTCTCTAAATGAGTGACACATTTTTATCATTGCTTTTATTTTAATCATTTTATTATGTAAATAGTTATCTGTATATGTGAAATTTTGCTATTCATATTGACAATTATGGTAATTTAGGCCTAGAATGAAATAGTTCTTTTCTTAAATACCTACTTTATATTATTTAACCATACATATAATCTTATATTTAATGATGATCTTCTTAGTAGTTAGAAACTCTTTGTTAAGATGTTGATCTTTGTTAAGATGTTGATCATTTTGCCTGCAAAAAGAGGCGGATACATGTAAAATGTATCATTTTAGAAATATATATATATATATATTAGGTATGCTAACATTTGTACTGAATTTGAAACTTTCATTTTCAATCTTAAAAAAGTTTTCCAAAAACTGATTGAAAGAGGATACAGTATTATAGTAATTCCAATCTTGTAGACATTATTAAACGTTGCCTTAATAAGAATAGCTTTCCTAGTTTTTCAAAAATACCTTATTGGCCCTTGTTTAACCGACCCTTAAGGACAAAAATAACTTTGAGATTTTTTGTCCAAAGGGCCGGTTAAAAAATGGCCAGTTAAAATGGGGCCAATTAAATTAAAGGACAGTTAACTTGGGCCAAATAAAACTTTTATTACTTGACTTTTGCACTGTATTTCATTTAACCGTCATTATATAATCTGTGGTTGTGTTGAGATAATGACCTACATCACGATAATTGACCGGGATTTAGGTATTTTATGCAATTTTCTGAGTATATTATATTGGTTTTCATGGCTCTTTTTGAGCAGAAATTTTTCGTTTTGGCTACAGCCTAAAGAATTTTTGTCCAAGGGGCCGGTTAAAATGATTCAAAAATGGTTCAATTTTTAACCATAGGGCCGGTTAAAAAAAGGCCGCCTAAATAAAGGCCAATAAGGTATGCCATTTTAGATAGCAGTACAATTTTAGATCAATTTGTTTAGGTATTGGTGCGCGAGGTTCTTCACATTCTGTACAGCTTGTTATGCAGCTTGTTGCTGACCTCGAGCAACTTACTGTATAATTACTAATTAGCCTGGAACTGAATGTGTGGCTGAACAGGCGGGCAGATGCCTGCATCCTCCCATTCATTTTAACTTCCACTTTTAGGTTTTAATTGTGTAAAATTTAGATATTTCACATGATCTTAACACTCATTGATCTTTCATCTCTACTGAACTCTTTCTCTTTCCTCTCCTTTCCCTGTGTTGCTCAGAAATCGAGAGTTCTGGGTGGCCCAGCCTTGCAGTTGTAAGCTGTGAGGGGTACGTGGGCCGAAACCCCTCTGTTTCCCTGCCACCTGCTGATGGGACACCTACATTGCAGATGGCAGGGAAACCTTACAACTGTAGGGTAACCGCTGATGATTCACAGTTTGGTCTCTTCCGCCTCTTTTGTCAATCCCTGAATTAGAAAATCAATTGCATGAAAACAAAGAGTTTATGAAAACAAATAGTTTATTTTGATCTCCATTAATACAAATCACATTTCAAACACACACACAAACACAAATGACTTTTGACGTCCGAATCAAAATACTTGTAATTTGAACTAAGATTTTAATTACAGTTCATTATATTTTATCATCTGCATTGAATACCTAGTATGCAAAATCATTATACTATTATAGTCATCACTATATTGATATTAGAGACCATTTATTAAATACTTGAATGTAGCACGCTTTGCAGACCATTTTTACAGGAAAAAAGAATATTCTATCAATTATTAGTTTATTGTGTTAAATAGTGGTCTCATTAACTTTATAGTAGTTCATAACATCAGACGTAATCATTTGTTGACCCATGTTACTGGGTCAGAAAAGCAAGCCAAAAAACAAAATGGTATAGAATTCTCTTCAAAGCAGTTGTGATCTACGAGGCATAAATTAATACCATCATTTCAGCATACTGAGTGAGTATCATACAGTATGAGTTACACAGCTGTTTAAGAGTTTTCTATGTAGTTTGGAGCCTTGTGAGGCAATTCAGGCCTTTGTGAAACTGACTAGTAACTCTAGCATCCTTTTGCTGCATCTGTTTGTAATGTTCTAATGATACCTACATTATTACCTGCAGAGCTAGTCAGTTTCAAATACAGATGCACCCTGAGTGGCAGACCAGT
Source organism: Beroe forskalii (assembly GCA_011033025.1). Classification (NCBI taxonomy): domain Eukaryota; kingdom Metazoa; phylum Ctenophora; class Nuda; order Beroida; family Beroidae; genus Beroe; species Beroe forskalii. The sequence goes on along the minus strand of WFMF01000110.1, from coordinate 165,331 downwards.
TATCGTGGCTGGAGAAAGGATGCAGTGGCTATTTGCTTCATAGCACCCCTTGGGACCACCTGGTCCACCACTTGGGGTCAAATATTCCTCGACAAAAATATGATGGTAAATACCAACAACATAATATATAGAATTGTAACTTGTATGACATGATAATTTAGTAACATCACTTGAAATCAATGGTCTGAGGATTTATTGTCATACAAAGGTTTAAGGATTTGGGACTAAGGCCTGATGCATCATGCATAGACTTACATTAGAACATATAAGTCAGTGACATCCAAAAAGTCGCCAAATAGAATTGGTGTTTGCAGTATTTTTGTTATGATTTTAGTATACCCATACACCTCTTTAGATAAGACCTTGGATTGTCAAGTTTCCATTTTCCCATCAAGTAGAATATAAGGCCTATAAGGGTTATAATTCCACTCATTTTTTTCACCGAACTCAATTTAACTCATTATGGAAGTTCTAGTAGCTCATATTTTCCCTAGGAAATTGCAATTTGAAAACAGTAATGTAGTTTGTTTGTTCTCGAAGCAGGAATATGAGCAGAAAACTGAATTGATCTCAGAAATATATTAATTATAAGCAGAAAATAATAGTGAGAGTTTTGTAAAAGTTAAAGAAGTGTTACTTATAATTTATTTCCCCACTGCAATGAGCATGTTTTCGTTGCTCCAACAGCCCTCTTCTCCGGAATAAAAGCAGCTGAGTGAACTGTGTGACTGTGGACTGCATATTTTCTTGCTCCCAAATTTCTAAATTTGGCTCAATGGAACTTCATGGCCAATACATCAATTTACGACCACTGTATCTGTCGTGGTGACTTAATTGTGCATCGATTGGTGCCACGAGCATTCACCTAGCTGGAAGCTTGTGATACAATGATATAGGTACCATTGTTGATCTTAATGCGGTGTAACTGTTCTGGGTAGTTAGTTTGTTCTGGGCTTGAAAATGGAGCTGAGGCTACCTCTTCTGTACAATGTGAGCCCTCGAAATTTTGGTTCTTGGGCAATAAGTCGAAAAATAATGGTCGAGGGGCTTTAAAACCGTGACCTACCCCCACTAATGTGCTGATTGCGGTTATTTTAATGTGGTTGGTTCACTCCCAACTCCAAAAGGAACCAAAGTTACATTTTTCTCAGAGCGATGGCCAAGCGGGTGATGAAATTTCCATTTTTGAGCCATAACTCAAAAACGAACGGCCTGGTGGCCTTGGAACCATCATCCGCCCGACATAATGTGCCCATTACGCTCATTTTAAGGTGGTTGGATTGCTCCCAACACCTAAGGGGGCCGAAATAAGGGCATTTTTACCATGCGCAAAACAGCAAAAATGGGTGTGGCCAAAAAAGGGCGTGGTCGGCCGATACAAAATTGCCAACAGGGCCAGTTCGTTTCCTCAAGGTCTAAAGTAGCACATCCAGTTGCTAAATCGTTTTTAACATCCAAAGCCAACGGATTTCCAATTCATCCCTGACTAGATCTCCTTTTCAATAAGCCACGATGTAAGATGAAAACCTTTTATTTTTTGTTAATGTGTATGCTAGTGCCTGTGAAATTCTTGACTTTTTACCAGAGCGGTCACAATTTTGCTCTTTCACGATATAATTCAGTTTCTGTAGTGGATAACCTCTGTAAGTGTCTTCATTATTGACTGAGTGTTTTCCCTCAACACAATGTAGAAGCTTCATTACAATAAAACCTGAGAAAATATAAACATTGCAATTGTGATGTAACCATTTTATTCAAATCAATTTTTAGTATTCAATTCTTCTTCTATGTGCTTGGAGAACCAACTAGCCAAGGAAAACTTTTTGTTGCATTGTTATCTCTTCAAAATTCCGATTTCAGAGGTTTTGTTCAATTTCATCCCAGTCTTACGCATATGTGTCTTCATAGGTCGAAAACAACAGGTTGAAAAGTAGGTCGAAAAGAAGGTCAAAAGGACTTGTAGAATTTTACTGTGCCCCAGTCTGGATGGTTTTTACAACATCTCTCCCTCATCTCTCTTGAAGATTGAAAGCATGATCTGCAATTTCCAAGCCAAGAAGGGTCTTTATTGATCCCTTTCTACCTTTTCAGCTTACTTTTCAACCTACTTTCCGACCTACTTTTCGACCTGTTGCTCTCAACCTATGAGCACACATATCAGTTAAAATTTTAGTCCAAGGGATAGTTTGGCAATATTGTGAAATATGTTTCGTTTTTGCAATTTTATTCGTCAAAACTGCTTGAAAAGTTGATAGTATTCTCAATCATTCATTATAAATTCATTATAATTTTAATCAGAAAATACATCATAGGTCCATGGAAGGATGGATGCAGGGTAGTCTTGCTCGTATAAAACTTGCCAATTTTGTGACCTATGATTCTGTAGAATTCAAAACTGGACCACATTTAAATATCATCATTGGTCCCAATGGTACTGGAAAGAGTTCAATTGTTTGTGCTTTATGTCTAGGACTGGGAGGGAAAACCAACTTACTTGGGAGAGCAAGAGAAGTTGGAGAGTTTGTGAAGCATGGTACTGATAAGGCTACAATTGAATTGGAACTGTATAATAAAGATGGTCTCAACTACACCATTAAAAGAATCATTACACGTGATAACAAATCAGATTGGTTCATAAACAAGAAAGCTGTCAACTTAAAGGAGATAACTGGCCTGGCTAAGAAACTTAACATTGATGTCAACAATTTGTGCCAGTTTCTTCCTCAAGACATGGTGGCTGAATTTGCTAAGATGACACCTTCTCAACTTCTTGAATCAACAGAACGTGCAGTTGGTGGCCAATCTCTTGTGGAGTTACATGAACAACTAGTAAGCCTCAAAAGTGATCATAAGACTGTCTTGACATCTCAGGTTTCAAAAGAAGAATACCTTGACAAACTAATGAAAAGAAATGAATATCTGAAAGATATTGTTAGCAAAGCTGAAGAACGTAGCAATCATTTAAAGAAAATAGAGGTATTGCAGTTGAAAAGGCCTTGGCTGGTGTATGAGGTAGCTCGTGTGAAGTTTCAAAAGTTAAGAGAAGGGAAACAAGCACTAGCAAATCGTGTTGAGCAGCTAAAATCAGCTTCTAAACCCCTAAGAGATTTAGTTGATGCTAAGAAGCAAAAGCAGGTCGAGGTTGAAAATACTATCAAAGTAATGAATAATGATCTCAATAAAATCAATGGGAGTTTGAAAAGTATTGAAAACAACATAAGCACTAACAAGGAACGATTTGATGAACTTCATGAAGAGTACAAAAATAAAGTACAAGAGGAAGAGAATAAAATGAAGAAGATCCAGCAATTAACTAGTGAAGTTGATGCATATAAAACTGAAATGAATGAACTGCCACCTGTAGAGGATCTTAAGAATCGTCAAAATCAGATATACAATGATAGCAAAGGCATATCTAGAGAGCTAGCTAAATTAGAATCCATCAAAACAGAATTGAGCACTGATGAAAATGCTCGGAAGTCAAAGCAAAGGAGCCTTCTAGCTCAAATCCAGAGACTCAATGATATCAGTAACAAGAAACTTGAAAGTCTCAGAAGATCTAATGAACGTGACACCTACAATGCTGTTGAATGGCTTAGGAAAAACAAGCACATGTTTCAAGGGGAAGTACTAGAACCTTTCCAGCTCATTATCAATGTGCCTGACACTTCAAATGCAAAGTACATAGAAAGTATCATCTCCAGAAATGATCGAAAAGCATTCATATTTGAAAGGACTGATGACCTTAATATATTCATGAAAGAGCTGCGTGACAAACAGAGATTGTCAGTGAATGCTGTTCATGCTCCAGCCAATGAAAATTTTCGCTCCACATTTGACTCACACCAGTTGAAATCTCTGGGTTTCATTGGCTACCTTTCTGACTTTATTGAATGCCCTCCTTTGGCAAAGCAGTACCTCTGTAAGTATTATAAAATTCATAATGTTCCCATTGGCACTGCAGCTGTTGACAAGAACCTGGATAAGATCAATAAGGTTATAACATCAGGATTGTACTTCACCCCTACTCATCGCTATCAGAACAACAAATCCAGATATTCAAGTGATACCATTTCTTCCATAAGTCAATTGAAGGAAGCCAGAATATTCAATCTCACTGTTGACACCACTCAAATCAAAAGATTGGAAGAAGAGTCGAATATGCTGCAACTAGAATCTGATGAAGCTAAAGTCAAGTTCAATGAGGTATTTAGCTATTAGAATGTCTATTTAAACTTGCTTTTCATAATAATTTTTAGATTGTATAATTCTTTATTTCCCCACACCCTGTCGTGCTGTTAACTATACTTTATTGGCCCTTATTTAACCAACATTACTAATGACTTTATTTTTGATGAGTTAATATCAAACGGTTTTGCTGGAATCATTCCAAATATTCAAATTCAAATTCCAATTTGATCATAATTTAGAAAATTACCCCCCCCCCCCTAAACTCAAATCATTATTTCCAGGTAAAATCAAGAGAACAAGAAGTTCGTATTAGAGAGCAAAACTACCGTGATGAACGTGGAAAAATATCTAACCAGATTTCTCAGCGACAAACACTTGAAAGTAAGATTCATAATAAAAACGACAAATTAAAAGAGTTGAAAAACTCCCCTGTGAATCTGAAGGAAGAAAAAGAGAAGTGCATGCAAAAGTCTAATCAAGTCGCTGAGAGGAACACTGAGTATCTTAAGAAGATGTACTCAGCATATATCAACTTAGCACAAAAGGAGGATCAAAAGAATCAGGCTACATTCAAGAGGATAGGATTATCGCTCGAAGTTTCTGATGCTGAGGAAAGACTACAGTCGAGTAGTCACGAGCTAAATGAGGCTCAGGAAGCCTTGGAGAATCATTCCGAGCAGATCAAACGACAACGTGAGCATGCAAGGCAGTTACTTGAAGATGCCAAGAAAGCCTGTGGTTTGGACAGAGATAATCTGCCCAACAACTACAAAACACTTTTCAAAAGGTAGATCTTGTACAATGATGGTTGTAATGGGTTGTAGTTCATTTTCAATCAGCACAATCCATACTTTAAGTGCATTCTAAGCAGTTTATAATGTATTATCTCAAACGTGATCAATAATCCATGATATTGACATTATTACCATTTTTACTTAATCTTTTGACAGCGACTCATAGATCTAAATAAATGATATCAAACATGATTCATTATGTTGATCTATAAGTCACTGTTAAAGGATGAGGTATCATGTTGCTAAGTTGGTGTTTATACGCAGGTACCCTTGCTCGGATGTGAATGATCTCGACCAGCAACTCAATGAAGCTCGAGGTTTGGCGGAGTGCAGCAATGAAGTCGATCCTCAGGTTAATAGAAGTGTGAAAATTGAATAATGATGACTCAAAAGGCAGAAAATTGTAGGGCAAACTCATGAATCATTAATGTAGACTCATTTTTATGTTACTCATTTAACGCATGCAGCATTTTTATGCATGCAACATTATATGCAATCATATGCAATCATATGGTGCTCATACTCACTTTCTAACGAATTTGTCATACGTTTGCAGAATTTGTCAAAGACTTATCTGCCTTGCTCATTTGTAGGTTGGAATCGTTCGTAATCACCTAGGGGGAGGGGGTTCTAAATGATTACGTTACATGTTATTGTAACAAATACAACTACTGTAAACTTGATTACGATGGGGAGGGGGGGTTTAAATCGGCCAAGAATTGATTATGTAATATGTGAACAATCCCGTGCTATGAATTAATTATAATAATTTTATAATTATCTTATCAGGTGATAGAGGAGTTCAAGAATCGTAAAAAAGAAATCGAGACTTATGCTCAAGAAGTGGAGCAAAACCAGGAGAAACTGTCTGGTCTCGAGAGTCAAATCGAGAAAATCCGTGAAAAATGGTACGGTCCTGTAACCAGGATCGTTGAGGAAATCAACGGAAAATTTCGAACTTTTTTCACCAAACTGAACTGTGCTGGGGAAGTAAATCTTTCGGAACATGAAGATTACGACAAGTGGGGCATCGATATCCGGGTGCAATTCCGGAACTCGGACGACATGAAACGTCTAACATCCTCATACCAGTCAGGCGGAGAGAAATCAGTTTCCACCATCCTGTACCTCCTCTCTACAGGGCCTGACCTGAGTGCCCCTTTAGGGTGGTTGACGAGATCAACCAAGGCATGGACCCCAGGAACGAGAGGAAGGTATTCGAGATGATGGCTCTTGCTGCAACAGCAGATGGGACTTCTCAGTATTTCCTGATCACCCCCAAGCTTCTACCGGACTTGGAGTACAACAATAAGATGACGATTCTGAGTATTTTCAATGGCCTGGGTTTGTCTAACACGGAAGATGACTCCTTCATTGTTGAGAAGGTCATAGAGCAGAACAGGATCCGGAATTCCCAAATTCATTGAATTCTTCCGGGTGTGTTCCTGTGAATTCCTACATGTTTTTTAAAATGCCTGAGCCTCAGGTTGAGATAGATGTTCCCTGTTTTCAGAATAAAAAGATTGTTGATGTTTAACACGTATTGTTTTTTAATGTATCGACTGTATTGTATAATCCGTTTAGCATACAATATTAATTTTTATTTAAATCATTATTGAAGTGTAACGCCCAGAGTAAACTCTGTTTCACTCAGTTTTTCCAACATGTTCCCGCCTATTGATTATATTCTTATGATAATGCTATTCTGATAATCTCAATTCTTCATTTGAAATTATCATTCTCATCTAATTTATTGCTTTTTATTAATCTGTAAATTCATTTTTTTCGGTATCCTTTTATCTCATTTTGAATTTTGAATAATCATAAATGTATTCGTGTCTTTAGATTCTAAATTGCTTTTGAATTAGAATAAAACTTGAATATTTGATTGCTTATTTTATTGAATATTAGTTACTGAATTAGTAGCCATTGGTAGTTGTGCAATTAGTAGGAAGATTCAACAGATATTTTAACCGTTATTATCTTAAGTTTTTATACAATGTGTATGCATAAATGTTGCTTGCATTCTTTTATAAGCAATTTTGAATTTATCTATAACAATACTATTACTATTCAGTTATTTTTTTTTATCATATATTAGAATTTACAATTATTTTACATTTCGTACAATATAACTATACTTAGTGTATGGATTCAGTGTTTTATTAACTGGCAAGCCCGCAAATCGACCCGAACTATTCATGTTTTTGAAATTATTCGAAGGTCATGTTTGTTGTTTTTCGTGACGCTTACAGTAGATAAAATCTGTTTAACTTTTGGCCTATCACGCAAATTATTTCATGAGTGTATTATGTTGATCATTTTCCATAAATAACCCCGTTTTTTGTGCTGAGGTCACAGGATGGTATCCCCCCTTGTAAAGCCACGCATCCTCAAGAAACGAACGAAGAAGTTCATCAGGCACCAATCTGACAGATATGGCAAGATCGACGGATCTAGCTGGAGGAAACCCAAGGGTATCGACAACAGAGTCCGACGACGGTTCAAGGGTCAGTTCCTGATGCCCAGCATCGGTTATGGATCAAACAAGAACACCAAGCACCTTATGCCAGACGGTTTCCTGAAGTTCGTTGTTCACAACGTTGCAGACCTCGAGCTTCTGATGATGCACAATAAGCGTTACGCTGCTGAAATCGCTCATGATGTGAGTGCTAAGAAGAGGAAAGCTATCGTGGAGCGAGCCCAACAGTTGAACATCAAGGTGACGAACTGGCAGGCCAAGTTGAGGTCAGAAGAAGATAATTAATAAACTTACAGTGGTATATTTTTATGTATTCATAACTTTGTTTTATTCTGTCGGTCCTTATTTGACATAACTGTCACAAAGCCTTGAGAGTTCATTACGAGAGCTCAATACGAGTTTTTTAATTGAAAGTTTTGGCTAAATACTTGTAATCAGTTGTCACAAACTTTTCTGCTGGTTGATGATTGCTTCTCGCTCTACCTCGTATCATTCACCCTAACCTCTCTACTTGTTTGTGATGAGGCCACACCATGGCTAGACCAATCAGCGCTCAGTATCATCCGAATCCTGTTCACTGATTGGCTGAGCCCGCACTGTGACTAAACTAATAATCTGTTGTTGTGTTAGCTACAATGTAAGCATGAGGGAGAATGACCCTCTCCCCTACCTCACACCTCACGGATGACGTAGTTCACTTCAACCTCGGAGCATCGGACCCATGGGACGAAGAGGGGGAGGAAGATGGGGAGTATGGTGAGGTGATATTCCACAAGGTGAGTGGGAAGAGGGGAGTATGGTGAGGTGATATTCCACAAGGTGAGTGGGAAGAGGTCGGAGAGTGGATGGAACTGGGAAGATCGAGGATGGGGGGATCGGGGATAAGCACTGAGCAGTTCTTCGAAAATTATAACCATCAGAACGGGGATAATGGACTTTGGAGTGCATCTAAAGTTTTTGATTTCATGTTGAAGTTTATAATCCCCCCGACCAGGTGCCGAGTGCTGATATCGTGTATGAGACGGTGGAAAGAGTTCCCAAGTTCGTGGGGAGGTACCTCCTGGGAGACATGCTGGGGGAAGGCAGCTATGCTAGGGTGAGGAGAGGTACAATGGGGATATAATTTATCTGCCTTCTTTCACAAAAATTCCCATATTTTCGAACCCCCAAAATTTCGATCTACAGAATTTGATATCCCATGAAATAATATGGGATTCTTTCTCAGTTCCGCGCGATATCTCAATCATAGTCTTCAGTTACTTTTTAAATTGTGCAGATGTTTCAACTATTCTCAATTCCTAATGATTAATTATTAGATTGAAGCATGAGCAATTACTGACTTCACTTATAAAATGGCATATTAACCCTCTACTTCAAGGTAAAGGAAGCTCTGGACACTGAGAGTATCAGACGAGCTGCTGTAAAGATCATGAAGAAGTCTAAGCTGAAGAAGATACCTTCAGGGGAGGAGAACATGCGGAGAGAAATAGCGCTGCTCCAGGTAAATCATTGGATTATTTAGACTGATTATTGGGGAGGAAGATGGAAGAAAAAATCAAAATAAGAATATTTTCCTATCTGAGAATTTAGCTTTTCCGTGGTGTGACGAGTGACTCATTTCAGAAGTTATCGAAGACACCCCATGACAATGTAATAGAGCTGTATGACGTACACTTCAAAGCTGAGAAAGATAAGACCTATCTCTTCATGACCTTCTGCTGCTGTTCACTACAGGTATTTTAATCTTTTGATCCTTGACAACAGTGATCGGGAATGTTTTCAATTTTCTTCTAAAATACCCAAAACAGGGTGATTTTCTGTTTTGTCGATGTATAATAATTAAGGCGGTATCAAAATGATATATTTAATTTACTCGCCTATGTTTTCACAACCCATGTCAGGACATGTTGGACAACACAGGAAGAACACAAGTTCCCGACGTGGCAGGCCCACAAGTACATTCACCAAACACTGCAAGGGCTAGACTTCCTTCACTCTAGACATGTCATTCACAAGGACATCAAGCCTGCAAACCTCCTACTCGACACTTCGCACACCGTAAGTCAGAGAAAGAGATCACTTAACTCTGATCAGGTCCTTTTCTCCCTTTTCTCTGCGTTTTGTGTCACAAATACCAGAAATATCATTGAATATTTGTTTCTTGAATTCAGACTTGTCTAGATGATTTTAGAGAGATCTCAAATCCTGTTATCCCTGAACTTTTCCAATCTCAACAAAAGCACACCACCACCACCTCACCAGGTAAAGATATGTGACTTCGGCGTGGCCGAGCAACTAGACCCCTACAACCAACTGGACACAGTGAAAGGTAGCCAAGGTGCCCCCATGTTCATTGCCCCAGAGATTGCCATAGGGGCTGACATCTTCTCCGGACAGAAGCTAGACGTGTGGTCTGCTGGGGTCAGTCTCTACAACTTCGTGACCGGGAACTACCCTTTCAACGCAGACAATGTGTTTAAGTTGTACAAGAAGATAGGAGAGGGGACGTTTGACATTCCGGACTACTTGTCTGAGTCGCTGCAGGTATGATTTTTCCTTTGGGGGCGCCAGAGATGATCGCATCATTGCCTGCAATTTTCTAATTTGATTTATGATTCTCAGATTTGTCTGAAAAGACGAAAACTAGAGGCTTTTTCAATTATTGAAGTCCTAGAAAAATCCAACATGTTTGATTGGGTCTGCGCCATCTTCAAAAGAAAACCATTATCTTCAGGAACTGTTGCGGAGGATGCTGACGTATGATTACAAGGAGAGGGCCACTACAGACGAGTGTTTACACCATCCCTGGGTACAGAAGAAACACAATAGGAGCTATGACGAGGTGCCCATACCTAACTCAGTAGCAGAGGTGGGAGAATGTAGCGTTTTCTTGTATTGTTCGCTTTTTGAAGCTTCGTGAAACCTCGATACCCGATTTGCACTCGATTTTAACGCGATACTTGACTCGATTTCCACTATACTATCAAACAGTGCATCAAAACCACCAGAATGACTCCCATTTTCTCCCCAGGAATCGACGCTGATCGAGTACCTGAAAGAAGTGCACCTCTCCACCTCTGACCTGCACGCCACACACCCCACCTCACCCGCCATGGCGTGCTCTCTACACGCCAGCTCTGAGGATGTGTTGTCTTCAGGGGGAAACATTCTGCAGGGGGACATCTCCCCCTCCCCCAGGGGGGAACAGGGGGGCTTGTTAGGGGAGGGGGGCAGGAACAGCAGCTTCATGAGGAACTGTAAGCAGCAGTGAGGAGTAACAATCTGCAAGAGGACATCTCCCCCTCCCCCAGGGGGGAACAGGGGGCTTGTTAGGGGAGGGGGGCAGGAACAGCAGCTTCATGAGGAACTGTAAGCAGCAGTGAGGGGTAACATTCTGCAGGGGGCATCTCCCCCTCCCCCAGGGGGGAACAGGGGGGCTTGTTAGGGGAGGGGGGCAGGAACAGCAGCTTCATGAGGAACTGTAAGCAGCAGTGAGGGGTAACATTCTGCAGGGGGACATCTCCCCTTCCCCCAGGGGGGAACAGGGGGGCTTGTTAGGGGGAGGGGCAGAACAGCAGCTTCATTCTGCGAACCAGGGGGAACAGGGGGCAGAGGGGAGGGGGCTTCAAGGAACTGTAAGCAGCAGTGAGGGGAAACATCTCCCCTCCTTCCCCAGGGGGGAACAGGGGGCTTGTTAGGGGAGGGGCAGGAACAGCAGCTTCATAAGGAAACAAACTGTAAGCAGCAGTGAGGGGAACCATTTTTTGTAACATTCTGCATGGGGACATTTTTTTTCTCCCCATTTTTGTTTCAGGGGGGGAACAGGGGCTTTTTTGTTAGGGGAGGGGGCAGGAACAGCAGCTTCATGAGGAACTGTAAGCAGCAGTGAGGGGTAACATTCTGCAGGGGGACATCTCCCCCTCCCCCAGGGGCACCATTTCAAAAACAGGGGGGCATTTTTGTTAGGGGAGGGGGCAGGAACAGCAGCTTCATGAGGAACTGTAAGCAGCAGTGAGGGTAACATTCTGCAGGGGGTTTAATGGGGGTTTATTTCCCCCTCCCCCAGGGGGAACAGGGGGCTTGTTAGGGGAGGGGGGCAGGAACAGCAGCTTCATGAGGAACTGTAAGCAGCAGTGAGGGTAACATTCTGCAGGGGGACATCTCCCCTTCCCCAGGGGGAACAGGGGGCTTGTTAGGGAGGGGGCAGGAACAGCAGCTTCTTGAGGAACTGTAAGCAGCAGTGAGGGGTAACATTCTGCAGGGGGCATCTCCCCCTCCCCCAGGGGGGAACAGGGGGGCTTGTTAGGGGAGGGGGCAGGAACAGCAGCTTCATGAGGAACTGCAAGCAGCAGTGAGGGCGGGATTTGCTCGATTCAGGGATAGAAGACTCAAGATGTGGAAATTTTCAGATTCTTTCCAAAATCATGTGATCATTGCAAACCATGATTTCGATCCTTGATCATGATAATCTGTCCCATGGTTATTCCTATTAATTTGCAATTCATTTAAAAGTAACGTTGAGCTTAAATTATTTCCTCTAATGCGATACCTAACTGTTTAAAATCCAAAAGAGTTTGATTTCTTTTATCTAAATGAATTCTTCGCACTACTATCGTTTTAACAAAAGTTCAATAATCACTGACTTTTCGGTATAATTACAAACTCCTATAATATCTTATCAACTTTTTATGTTTAACGTAATATTACAGACTTATTTAGAAAACACTATACTATGATATTGCTTTTTCTGACTTATCTTGTAGTATTGTCTCGTAGAAGATAAGAGGACTATAATACCTATTCGCTGATATATACAATATACATACACAACGTGTTGCTCCGTCATATTAAGATGGATTTGATATCTATATTATTTTGTGTAAATTTGTTTTGTAAAGTAAACGAAAATAATAAATGATAAATAACTACTATCATATTTAACATATATTGCTGTAATATAGATCATTTTTTCTAATCACATTTTGTATGGTGATCGGCAAAGAAGCTAAATTTTGTTTCTTTTTACTTTGCTGAATTATATTATTTGTTTTTGATGGAGTCACCTCAACCGTTGTTTCATTTAACGTAGCTGATCTATGTTAGCATACTTAGCTGTAATTGTAAGTTTTCGAAAAAAAAAGTGTGACAAATGGCAATTTTCGCGAAAGGGTCTTCTTATTTTACGCATAAATTTGTTGCGCGTTTTCAGTGCAATCATTTTAACGAACAAATGTGCGCGCGCACATACCGTTTTTATGCGCGCTGCTTCGATTTCGTAATCTAATACATTCCTTCCATTTGAGCCATGTCCAAGGTTCAACAGGACCGGCTCTCCTATGCAGTGTTGCAGCACCTACATGACCTTATTGAGAAGAAAGTGGTGACTGGGGAAGCAGCCGAAAGTATGGCAGGTTTGAAAAGGTTTTTATTGTTACGATGATTCTTCGTTTTCAGTTGATTGATGGTATGGCGGGAAAATCGTGCGTATAGAATGTTACAAATTAACACGTTAGTTACATTCTTGACGTAGCTGGTATGTGTGGTCTAGGTCGAAAGCAATACGTCAAAAAGTGGGTAAAAAGACCCGACCACTGTCACATAGCTCCATTTCCCGTAACTTTTATTCGATATGTCTCCATGGCCATCCCCTGTTTCCTATGAGGATTGTACTTTATAATTACACTCAGTTTTTTTTATAAGAAACTGTCTATAAGAAACTTAGCCTAGGATTTCCGAAAATTTAAGAAACTTAGCCTAGAATTTCGGAAAAATTAAGAAACTTCACTGATTTACAATTAAGAAATTAAGAAACTTCTAGCCTAGAATTTTGAAATTTGTGTATAAAATCCTATTGCAACTGAAATTCTTTTAACATGATACGTCTGGCTTCTGGGGCTGCGCCCCAGACCCCCATTTTTGATTGTGAACATTCCGAAACTAATCTAGTGCTTCTATTGAACTTCTATTACAGTATTACACTGGATATGTGATAATTGATCATAATATAGAATAGAAATTTAGAAAATGAATCTTTCATGATTTTTCGGTTTAAAGTAACATGCCAGATACTAAAGCACAAAACAGAAATTTAGAAATTGTTGTTGCGACAGGACACTATTACAGTTCCATATCTATTTCCAAAAGTTCCAAGCATTATAGGATTTAGATAATTTATCTAAATTTCAAAATTTCAAACTTTTTTGGAAGAACATTTGATGAAGATCCCTGAACATTATTGTATACAGCTGCACAAATCTTTAAAGATAGGTACATGCTTAAAAGTGTATAATTTAACTGAAAATATCAGAAGGTTCGATTCTAATCCTCAGCTACAGTCTACACAGTAGGTTCCTATGTTGGAAATTTCGTAGACATTTTTCGTACGGTATGTCGGTATGTAGAATTAAGAAACCGATTAAGAAACTTTTAGGCTCAAAATCGTGAAAAAATAAGAAACTTGTAGCCTAGGATTTCAATAAGTTTCTTATAAAAAAAACTGAGTGTATGTTTTTAATTATGAAGACGTGTGTAATACTTCCCAGCCCCTTTGGTTGTGTTGCTTTCTAGTTGTCAGCAAAGAACAATTTTAATTATAGCGTCAGCTCAGTGGATGCACATCAATATACAGGAACTTCTTTGCCAATGGAACTGGGTCCCCTTATCATTACATGTTCAGGGACGGCACTATCCATCTCAACCAAAGAGGAATCAAAGTCATCATGGGCAACTTCAGAACCAGTCTCCATCAAGCTTTCCTCTCCAGTTGATCTTTTTCTGTCAAATTCCACCTCAGTCTCTCCTCAGCTTTTTCGTGCTCTCTCCTCTCTGGTCGATCTTCTCTTTGCTGCTCCCTTTCTCTGTCTCACCCATCCCCTTTTCTGCATCTGTCAGCTTTCCTTGATCCACACTCTTCTTTCTGCTTCTTCACTCCATGGATAATGTCCCATCTATCATCACCTGGAACATTGCCAACGCCAGCGGCATCCTTGGGCAAAAATCAGACGATCCTGAGTTCACGAAAATCCTGCTGACTCATAAGATTGTCTGCCTCCAAGAAACCGTATCAGAAGTAAACATCGAGGGCTACAAAGCATTCAGTAACCTCCGCAAACAGGGCAAAGGTGGTGGAGTAACAACCTTGATAAGTAATGACTTGCTCCATCATTGCAAGCTCATCAAGTTACCCAATGATAAGACCACATCAGCAAATTTAGTTGTAGTCAAGTTTTATAACCCAGCCACTAAAATACGGACCTTTGTTGTGAATTGCTACATCCCTCCTTCCAACAGTGTCACTAAAGGGGTAAAGCATGACTCCTCACAGAATTTTGACTATCTGCACACCACTATCAGCAGTCTTCGTGAACAACCAGATGACGAAATACTGCTCTGTGGTGACCTCAATGCCAGAATTGGTGATGCTTCAGGCTACAACGATCCTTCTCTTAGCAGATCCGACTTCCACCCTGATGCTGACAATTCAAATAGCGCAGACTTCATCGATGAATCTGCGCCTGTCTCTATCCACAGATCTAGCTCCGATCAAGGCACTAACAGTCACAAGAAGCTTCTCCTTGACCTTGTCGGATCCCAGAACCTTATAGTACTTAACGGTCGCACTCTTGGTGACTGTGCTGGAAAGTACACATGCTTCAAGTGGAATGGAAACAGCGTTGTTGACCTTTTTGTCAGCTCTGGTAGCTTCACACATCGTATCAGGAATCTTGTGGTAGCTAGTCACACTCTCTTTTCAGATCATAGCCCTGTTATCCTTCATCTTTGGAATCATAGCCCGGTGATAACACCAACAAAAGCTCCTACTCACTTCGAGCCTGCTCCTTTCAAATACAAGATCACTCCTGAAGGTCTTGACAAGTTTCAGAACATTCTCAATACTCAATCAATCCTAGCCCAGATAGAAACCCTCAACGAACGGCTTACATCAGATAACATCAGCAGTAATGAAGCTGAATCTCTCAATAAGGATATCTTGTCCCTTATCAATTCAGTTGCTGGTGAAAGCTTTGATATTCCCAAACAAAGTGATAAGAGTAAGCCAAAGCATGAAGCATGGTTTGACCCTGCCTGTCATACAGCCAGGAGACTTTTGAAACGATCTATTCGTGTGATGGACAACAATCCTGATAACACAAGTATAAAAGATCGACATCGTCTCAATGTCAAAGATTATCGAGCCATTGTGGAGTCTAAAAAAGATAAGTTCATTCGTAAACTGAATGAAAAAATCAAAACAGGAAAGGTATTGTCCTGGAGAGACTTCAAGAAGCTCAAAAAATACAAGCAAAAAGACATCAAACTTGACGAATCCGAACACCTTGATAACTTTCAGAAGTTCTATGCTCAGCTCTATTCTGACAAGCACCCGACTGTTGATCAACTGACTAAGCAGGCTCTGCTCAATGATGCCGTAGACACTGCCAACTCCAGTCTACCTGATGAAGAGCTCAACAAACCATTCACAATGGATGAACTGGAAAACGCCATTAGCAGCCTCAAATCAGGAAAAGCATCTTCATTCGACCACATCAGCAATGAGATCATCAAGGCACTCAATGCTGAAATGCTCCATCTTCTGCTCAATCTTTTCAACATCTGTCTCAAACTGGGTGTCTACTTCTGGAGCCAAAGTGTCATTACCCCGCTTCACAAGAAGGGCTGTACCTCTGACCCTGACAACTACAGGGCTATAGCTGTTTGTAGCTGTGTTGGAAAACTCCTTTCCCTGATGCTTCTGAGTCGCTTGATAAACCATCGTGACTCAAACTTTCCCGACCCTCCTAACCAAGCAGGCTTCAAGAAGGGTAGCCAGTGTAATGATCATATTTTTACATTGTTAACACTGATGGAAAAGTACAAAAGAGTCAAGCAAAAGGTCTATGCTGTCTTCATTGACCTGAGAAAAGCCTTTGATCTTGTCTGCCGTCAAGCATTGCTCTTCAAGCTTGCCTGCTATGGAATAAATGGCGGTTTCTTTAACATCATCAAAAGCATGTACAGCTACTCTTCTGGAAACATCAAAATCAACAACAAGATCAGCAAAAGCTTTGATATTTCCAAAGGGACAGAACAAGGTCACCCTCTTAGCCCTGAACTCTTCAAAGTCTATTTTCTCAAGCTTTCCAAGTTGCTCAACGAATTGGACGTCAACTGCCCCACCTTATCTGGTCTGAAAATATCACATCTTGCATGGGCTGATGACCTTGTTATCCTGGCTTTAGATACCCAGTCACTTCAAAAACAACTTAATGTTATTGAGAACTACTGCAATGCCTGGGGTCTCGAAGTTAATATCTCTAAAACTAAGTTCATGGTTATGAATGGACTCTATCCTCCAAGTGCCACCTGGAGGCCGATCATTAATGGAGATGAGATCGAGCTTGTTACCTCCTACTGCTACCTGGGTATTATCATCAGCAACAAAGGGAACTTCAGCCAGGCCGAAGACTCGCTTTACAAGAAAGGCCTCGGGGCATACTTCAGTCTTAGGAACACTGTTGACAGGAGATACGTGGATCCCAAGAACCTACAGCAACTCTTTGGTTCCCTTGTCACACCCATCCTAACCTACGGGTGCCAAGTCTGGCTTCCTAGCCGACCTGTTGTGAAACACCTTATCTCCTGCTTTGACCGTGACTGTAACATCAACAATTGCGTCTCCAAAATTGCCAAGATGCGCTTTGAGCAGGTTCATCTACGCCACCTCAAGTATCTGCTAGGTATAAGGCGCAATGCATCCAACTCTGCTGCCTGGGGTGAAACTGGCAGATTTCCACTTCTCATCGATAGTCTGAAGCTCTGCGTCAAATACTTCAAGAGACTGGCTGAGATGGAAGATTCAAACCTTGCCAAGGCAGCATTCAATGAACAGGTAAATCTTGGCTTATTATGGTACTCCAACATGAAGTCTATCATCGAAAGTTTTGCGACAGACGGCAATAATCAGCATCAACTGACAGCTGTTTCGGCCACTCATCTTGCTGAAGCTGCGTCTCCCGTGTTACTGGTCAAGAACCTTCAGGATCATTTCACTGAGGCATGGAGATTTACTTTGGAGCAATCAAGCAGGCTCTCATTTTACAGAGAGGTCAAAGACAAGATCACGTGGGAGCATTACCTTGACCATGCCCGCAATTTTGAGGACAGGAAATTTACTGCAAGGATCCGCTGTAGTGCTCACAAACTCAATATTGAAACTGGTAGGCACAAAAACATTCCTAAAGCAGAAAGGACCTGTGACTTCTGCTCTTCAAAAGGAATCGACATCTCAGCCATTGAAGACGAAGAACACATCCTTGCCAATTGTCCGCTAGCAGCATCACAAAGGCAAAAGATGGCTTCATTGATCAACAGTCTTGACATCAACCATGGTGATACTCCTCTCAACGGCATTCAGATAGCCAGGACAACTCCAACAGATCCTGCTGAATCAAACAATGATGCACTTGTGAGACATATTCAAATCACGACCAGGGCAATCAAAATTATGTACAAGAGCATTCTAAAGTACAAAAAGGAACTGTCTCAACAAGGTGAAGGCTTATCTTAGATCTCCTGTGGTTCCACCTTCAATCTCTCTCTCCTCAGTCTTTCCCTCCTTCCGCTTCCTGCTCTTTGTTTGTCCAGCCTTGTCTGCTCTTTTCATCTTCTAAGTCCTCATCTCTTAGGGCCTGGGTGTTGTCTAAGTGTCCCACTCAGTTTGGATCCCAGATGGCTGAGTGGAAAGAGGGGATGTTTCCGACTTGCGCTGGTAGTGATCCAGCCACCTGCTACATATGTGTGGGAAGCGGGTGCCCCTCCGATGCTCACCTGGCTGCGTACCGATTTGGGCTTAACTGTGTCCCATGCGTGGGGCATGCGTAGGCCGGGGGACAACATCAACCCTATCCATTTCTTCTTTTTCTCATTCTCCTTCTCCAGGTCTTCGTGAGTTCTTGTTGCTTTGCTCCTCCTGCACCATCACTCCTGTTACATCAGCTCTCATCAGTTCTTATTTCTCTTCAGCATCTCTCTGTTGGCTCTTTGGTACGTGCCCGCTTTATGGTCCCCAATCTCACCTAGATCCTTCAAGTATTTCAAATTGTGAACCCCTTTTTGTATCCTTTTTTCTTCCTCGAATCAGTACATTGATGACTCCGCATCAAATCAATTCCATCACCATAACACATCACCAAATCACCAAATCACAATATCATCTCCGTTTAACATAAGCTACTGACTTGTGTGTGATTTGAATGACATTGCTTTTGTCACAAATTATATTTTAAAATTCTTGTAAAATTCTTGTAAAATTCTTGATATTCGCCATACGTCATCAGATACGAATGGTGTCAACGTCATATGGGATGGAATGTGGAATGCGTACGAATCAATATTCGTCATACGTCATGAACTACGAATGGTGTCAACGTCATATGGGTGGAATGCGCATTCGTCATGTTTGATTGGGTGTCAACAGACACGTATATAAAGCCCCCCACTGCGGGTGGAGTCATTATTCTTTGCTTTTGTTGACCGCTCCTACCACGCCTTCCTTGACGAGTGATGACCAGCCCCTCCTACTCCTACCACGCCTTCCTTGACGAGTGATGACCAGCTTCAACTCCTACCACGCCTTCCTTGACGAGTGATGACCAGCCCCTCCTACCACGCCTTCCTTGACGAGTGATGACCAGCCCCTCCTACTACTACCACGCCTTCCTTGACGAGTGATGACCAGCCCCTCCTACTACTACCACGCCTTCCTTGACGAGTGATGACCAGCCCATCCTATTACTACCACGCCTTCCTTGACGAGTTATGACCAACCCCTCCTACGACTACCACGCCTTCCTTGATGAGTGATGACCAGTCCTTCCTACTCCTACCACGCCTTCCTTGACGAGTGATGACCAGCCCATCCTATTACTACCACGCCTTCCTTGACGAGTGATGACCAACCCCTCCTACGACTACCACGCCTTCCTTGACGAGTGATGACCAGTCCTTCCTACTCCTACCACGCCTTCCTTGACGAGTGATGACCAGCCCGTCCTACCACGCCTTCCTTGACGAGTGATGACCAGCCCCTCCTACTACTACCACGCCTTCCTTGACGAGTGATGACCAGCCCATCCTATTACTACCACGCCTTCCTTGACGAGTGATGACGAACCCCTCCTACGACTACCACGCCTTCTATGACGAGTGATGACCAGCCCCTCCTACTTCTACCACGCCTTCCTTGACGAGTGATGACCAGCCCATCCTATTACTACCACGCCTTCCTTGACGAGTGATGACTGATGACCAACCCCCCCTACGACTACCACGCCTTCCTTGACGAATGATGACCAGTCCTTCCTACTCCTACCACGCCTTCCTTGACGAGTGATGACCAGCCCATCCTACGACTACCACGCCTTCCTTGACGAGTGTATAATTGATACATCGTGTTTAGTGTATACACCGTGTAAAGTGTATACACCGTGTATTGTGTATACACAGTGTATAGTGTATACACCGTGCATAGTGTACGTGTATACACCGTGTCTAGTGTACGTTTATACAACGTGTACAGTGTATACACCGTGTATAGTGTATGCACCGTGTATAATTTATACACTGTGTATAGTGTATACACCGTGTATAGTGTATACACAGTGTATAGTGTATACACAGTGCATAGTGTACGTGTATACACCGTGCCTAGTGTACGTTTATACAACGTGTACAGTGTATACAAAGTGTATAGTTTATACAACGTGTAGAATTTTGTATAGTGTATACATCTAAAGTGTGTACACCGTGTCTGAGTCTAGTGCATCTTGTAAACACGGGTATACACAGTGTATTTGGAGTACCCTGGGACAGGGCTCAGTCCACTGGAGCAACATTCCACACACAATCTGTTAACAGCCCTGCTGTTTCAGTTGCCAACCAGTGTCTGAAGGAAGCGCTTGGCGTTGACATCACAGACCCCGTGCAGACAGCACGCCTGAAAGTAGACAAACCTCTGCAGACCCTATTTGACGAGGTGTTCCCCGCCCCTCCTCCCCCTAAAGTAGCAACCAAAGACGAGGAGATCAAAGCTAACGCGCTCAAGGACGAGGGTTAGTAATCAACCAGGAATCCTTCCCGGATTTGTCAGTTTATGTCTCATATACGCCTCATTGACTACTATTTCAGGGCTCCCTATTTTAGGCTGCCCTCCCATTCTCAATGACAATGCTTAGTTTTACTGTAAGTATACTGTTTGTCCTCATTTCATCGATTTCACTGAACTGATGTTTCCGTTCCCAGGAAACGAGTTGATGAAACAGAATAAGTACGAGGAGGCAGTAGAGAAGTACACTGAAGCTATCGAAGTGTTCCCCTTCGCCACCTACTACTGCAACAGAGCAGCCGCTTACTCCAAGTTGAATCGCCACGACCTGTCTTAGACCATCTTTACCGTCATTTTCCAGTGTTGACAGCCTGTCTTTGACCATCTTTACTGTCATTTTTCAGTGTTCACAGCCCGTCTTAGACCATCTTTACTGTCATTTTTCAGTATTCATAGCCTGTCTTGGATTCTCCTAAAACATATCACCATATTTTATATTCAACGCCTTTCTAAGATCATCTTCACTCCAATTATCTTTCCGAAAAAGCGTTTAATAACATCACCTTACTCTAAGTTGAATCGCCACGACTTGGCCGTCACCGACGCGAAAGACGCTCTGAAACTTGACCCAGAGTACAGCAAAGCCTTTGCAAGGATGGGTTTCGCCTACTTGAGCCTGAACAAGTTGAAGGAAGCGGAGGACTGCTACCTGAACGCGCTGAGATTGGACCCCAACAATCAGAGCTACAAGGACAACCTGGATGCCGTGAGGGAGAAAGTCAGTGCCGGACCACTCAACCCTCAAAGTAAGAACTTTTTCTGTATTTATGTATTCTGTGTCGTTTCTGATATGAATATTCTATCCCTCTCCCCCTCCGGAGAAGCATCACAGAATTCCCCTCAAGGCGGTGGTGCTGGTGGGCTCCCCGGCATGCCTAACATGGGCGGCATGGACTTCTCCCAGATCCTCAACAACCCGGCCTTCATGAACATGGCTCAGCAGTTCATGCAGGATCCCAACATGCAGCAGGCCTTCCAGCAGATGGCAGACCAGTTCCTGGCTGCCGGGGGCATGCCTGGTATGCCCGGAATGGGGGGTGCAGCGGAGGGAGGAGCAGCAGGGGGCTTGCCGGAGAACTTCGATATCAACGCGATGATGAGCAAGTGAGTGGAATGAGCAATGAGCATCCCTTGGCTCATACTGATAACTGATGTTTTGTTGAATAAACTGTGAAAATGTACTGTTTATCCTCGTAATCATTTCAACGTTCTTTTCAACAGATCCTAGAATCCCTTTTTCTGTCTAATAGACAATTTAAACTAATAAAAATGCAATTTTAAAAGATTAAATTCGTCCTGTTCACCGTCATGTTCATTTCGTTCGTCCTCACTGCGATGTCCATTTCAATCCTGCGCTACGACAGATGGCAGAGAGTTTCGAAGCCCAGAACCCAGACATGATGGATCAGCTACGCCGGCAATTCAGGCCCCCTGGCAGTGAGGACCCAGAGGCTCCGTAGACGGAGGAGAGCGGTCAGTCGTACACTAAAAACTTGCATGCGATTATATTGTTAATAATTCGATGTGAGAAAATATATGCGGTGTGTCATGGGGAACAGTTAGGAGTTTTATCTTCCATGATCGATGGATTTATCTTTATTATTACCTTGAATCAGAAGCGCAGAAAAAGGTGAAGTTAAATCTTTGTTTTGTCTGATAATTTGACAAATTCTTGTTGAATTATGGCAGTTGCTTCTTAACGTTAATTCTTCTAAATACCAAATAATTAAGGGAGCTGAAGACGAATTTCCATAATTGATCTTCATCAATTATCATTCTCAGGACATTTGCGTCTCAGTCTCTTCAAGTATGCTGTTGAAATACTTTTTTCTTCATGAAATAATGTTGAAAGTGCTCGGCCTCAGTCTGTATGAGCCTAAGAGGAGAATTTGATTGCAGTTCGAAACCCTCGCATTCTTCCTGATAAATGGCTACTGTTATGTGCAAAATTGTGAATTGATTATTGATATTTAGTGGTTAAATTGTTCTTGTAAATTATTGCAGATTTTCTTTTATGATTTCTGCCATTTAAAGTTTTTTGAGAATGCTACATCATAACTTATAAAAACCTGATATTGTGTCACATAAGAAAAAATTGCTTCATTATTTTATTATATTTTTCAGATGGATTTGATTAATTTCATGCATATTTTTTACTGTGATCCTGATGTGCACTTGTTTTTAACCACTTAACCTTGTACCAGGATGCCTCGTGTTAATATCAAGGGCGGTGTCTGGAAGAACACCGAGGATGAGATTCTCAAGGCTGCCGTCATGAAGTACGGTAAGAACCAGTGGTCTCGTATTGCCTCACTTCTCCACCGGAAGTCTGCCAAGCAGTGCAAAGCCCGGTGGTATGAGTGGCTGGATCCTAGCATCAAGAAGACGGAGTGGTCTCGGGAGGAGGAGGAGAAGCTACTTCATCTTGCCAAGCTGATGCCCACCCAGTGGCGCACCATCGCCCCCCTGGTAGGCCGGACTGCAGCCCAGTGTCTGGAGCACTACGACTACCTGCTCATGCAGGCCCAGAAGAAGGATGGGGAGGTGGATGATGACGCCAAGAGGCTGAGACCTGGCGAGATAGACCCGTGCCCGGAGACTAAACCCGCCCGCCCGGACCCTATTGACATGGATGAGGACGAGAAAGAGATGCTTGCGGAGGCAAGAGCCAGACTTGCCAACACTCAGGGTAAGAAAGCTAAACGTAAAGCTAGGGAGAAGCAGCTGGAGGAGGCCAGACGGCTGGCAACGCTTCAAAAGAGGCGAGAGCTGCAAGCTGCTGGGATTGAAGTTCGGAAGAAAAGGCTGAGAAAGGGACTCATTGACTACAATGCTGAGGTACCGTTTGAGAAGAAACCAGCGCTAGGATTCTACGACACTTCGAGTGAGAGTATCGACGTGACAGACCCTAACTACAAGAAGTTACGGCTGCATGAGCTGGATGAGAAGAGGCGGGATGAGGAGGAGCAGAGGAACAGACACAAGGACAAGGATAAGATATCAAAGCGACAGGAGGGGGATGCCCCGGGGCAGTCAGACAACTCTAACCAGATGAACATGATAAACCCCGCCAAGAAAAGGTCTAAGTTAGTCCTTCCTGCCCCTCAGATCTCAGAGTCAGAACTGGAAGAGGTGGTTAAGATGGGACGGACCAGTGAGAACATTGCTGCTGAGGCTAACGCTGCTGGGTCAGGGTCCTCCAACATGCTCCTCTCTAACTACACTTTCAACACGCCAGCTATTGCAGGGAGTGCAGGACTAAGGACCCCCAGAACCCCTGCCACGGGTGCCTCTATCATGGAGGAGGCTCAGAATATGCTGGCTCTTACCAACGTGGAAACCCCTCTCAAAGGGGGTGTCAACACCCCTCTAAATGTCAAGGAAGTGGACTTTGGGGGCTCAACCCCGGCGAGCAAAGTAGTGGCTACCCCAAACACTCTGATGGGGACACCAGCCAACGCCAGTGAGTTCGATGGAGCAACCCCCAGTGTCAACGGTTCTCAGACCCCCATGTCTGTCAGAGATCAGCTGAGCATCAACACAGGGACTGGGGGTGACACCCCCATGTTAAACGGTGTTTCTAAACTCTCACTCAAGGAAAGTCTTGCCAGCCTCCCCAAACCTCAGAATGACTTTGAGATTGTTCTCCCTGAAGACGAAGAAACAGAGAAACCGGAAGTCAAATCAAATGAAGTAGAAGATCAGGAGGTGTTGGACGAAATGACAGCCGAGGAGCGGAGGAAAGCTGCCCAGGAGAAGTGGAAGAGAGAAAGTCAGGTTATCCAGCGAGCTCTTCCACGTCCCTGTGGAATCAACACCACCATCTTACGAGCCAACCTGGGGGATTTCCAACTAACTGCCCTCCAAACAGCAGAGGAGAAGATCAAGGAGACGATGGTGGCCCTCCTGAAACACGACTCCAAGAAGCATCCCATCGGCAACAAACCCCCTCCCTCCAGCTCTGTCCCTGATCTGCCTATTTACTCTGATGAGGACCTTCAGAAAGCGCGGGAGTTGCTGAAGAAGGAAGTAGAAACAGTGAAGACAGGGATGAATCACAGAGATCTGAACCTGGAGGACTACTCTCAAGTGTGGGAAGAGTGTTATAGAGAGGTGATGTTCAATGTCTCGCAGAGCAAGTACACTCGGGTCTCCATGTCCAGTAAGAAGGATAGGATCGAGTACCTGGAAAAGGCCCTGGATGTTAACCGACAACTCATGACGAAGGAGGCAAAGCAGGCTGCTAAGATCGAGAAAAAGCTGAAAGTCATTCTGGGAGGTTACCAAGCTAAAAGCCATGGCGTTATCCAAGCAGATAGAGGAGATAAACGAGCAACTGGACACGGTTTCAGTCGAGGATGTCACGTACAAGAATCTGCGGAATGCTGAGCAGAGCATCATCCCTTACAGACTTCAGAAGCTTGAGGAGCACGTGCAGAGACAGACAGAAAGGGAAAAGGTCCTGCAAGACCGCTTCAAGTCTCTGCTGGACCAGAGGAAAACCCTTTCTATTGACATTGCCAAGCTCGATGCATTCTCGTGATGTCTTGTGTCAGAAGATCCAAAAACCTGGTTTATTGTTGGAAAATGTGTTTTACCTTGCTCAGAAATGTCAGTTCAGTAATCAGACTTGGCAGAGAGTATGTACGTCGGTTGACTGCAATGAAAGACAGTAATCAAGCGGAATTTCGTATTGCTTGTATTCCAGTAGATATGCTTGTAAATGTGTGTAAATGCGGAGGATAATCTGATCCTAGTGCTTTTCAGGGATGATCAATGTTTTTGAATCAACTCTTTACTCGCGTTCAAATATTGATAGAATTGAATAACGTTACATAAGGGGGGGTTCAAGCCAAATTTTTGGGAAAACACGTTTCTGAGATAACGGTTGACCCAAAGGTATACCCCATGGGCCAACTTTTTGCCAGGTTTGGTACCCCCCAGACCCACTGGCGCCCGCCGTGGCGCCATGCCCAAAATGGGCACAAATGGGCATATTTTTTCAAAAAGCAACTTGGGCGGGATTTGAGGTGTGCAATCGATAGATAATGGTCCCTGAGTTACCATAAAAAATTTGAAGTCGATATCTCCAAAAATGGCTGAGTTATGGCCAAAACGTATGCCATATATGGGCATACGCGCGTCTAAGCAATTCTGGCCATAACTTGGCCAAATATCGATATTTTTAAATGAAACCAACAATTCGATAAATAGCGTTGAATTATGTATTCTCTGCAAGTTTGGGCTTGATTGCTGCTAAAAAATGGCGATTTGGTCCCAAAAACCTCTAAAAACCACAAAATCGCCATTTTCTCAGTTCGCGTTTTTTCAAAGTGCACTTTACTCAAAACTTATAACTGTACGATTGATATTTTGCATAATTCTTTTTTACGTGAAACTATTCAGATACAAATGGAGCCGGATTTTTGAAAAATTATTTTATACAAAAATTTTTGGCCAAAATCCAAAAATTGCTGAATTTCACGTAAAAAGTTTATGCAAAATATCAATCATTTAGCCGAAGTTTAGTCGGGTTTGGTCAAGTTTTGGAAAAAACGCGAACTGAGAAAAATATTTGGTTTCCGATTTTCCTTGTACCTTCCTTCATTTAGCACGGATTGAATCAAATGCAGAGAAATAGAACTTACGCTATTTATCGAATTAAAGTTTCTAATTTCAAATCGATATTAACTCAGTTAAATTGGCTTGTGCGACCTGAGTAGTCCAACATGGCAACGATCAGAACGCGAAAGTTCATCACGAACCGAATCCTGAGCAGACCATTATCTAACAAATCCCGCCCGTTGCAGACGGCAAATGGTTGTCGATATCTTGTTTTCAACCCCTATAATTTCAAAAATTTAATTGTTTTACAAAATATTCAAAATTGTTGATATTTGACTTATACTTAAAATTATCTTATACTTTTACAATTGAATTTCAATAAGTTTATGTTTAATTGATTCATTTACTTGATGTTTAGTCTGTGTTGTCAAAGTTTATTCTATGTTCAACTTTCAATGTTTGTCCGATTTTCCTTGAATCTTTCTTCCCTCATACGGATTGAATACACATTTTCAGAACTTTCAAAATTGTTACCCCGACCAAGAAGGACAAGACAGGAGGACGAGACAGAGGAAGGAACTGAAGAACAGGAAGAAGAAGGTCAGCGGCAAGAAGAAGACAGAACTCGGGTCATGCAAGAGGAACGGGAAATAAATTGGTTTTAGGACTTTTTATTTATTGAAAATTTGATGTTTCATTGTGAACGATCTATTCAGTTTTTTACTTGCACTCTGTCCCCGATTAATCAATTTTCTATGATCTACTTTATACGATTTCAAATGACAGATTAAATTATAGCCAATTCCCTAAACTGGGCTCAGATAGCATAAAATCAATTGATTCCTTTAATTTACTTGTCTAATTTTCCTCTATTTAGTGCACACTAACTCCCTTCTTTTATAGCATGGATGAGGTTGAGAGGACCAGGAATGGGTCTGGTGGAGGAGGACCCCCTGGTTTCAAGATGTCGGAAGGGGATTGGACCTGCGAGGAAGAAGGCTGTGGGATATCAGTGCAATTAACCCGGTAATATCGCACTCTAGGATTGGCTTGGTTCTAGAAATTGCTTGCTTCTAATTCTGTGGCACATGTACATTGTTCTGAATGTTCTTTCTCGATTCTATTTGTCACGACTTCCTAACACCTGCATCTCCCCCAGCTGTGGGAACATCAACTACGCCCGGCGAGTTGAGTGTAACCGTTGCAAAGCCCCGAAGCCCCTCAACAAGTCTAAGGTAAAGCTGGGAGGGCTGAGTATCGGGAAACACATGGCTGAGAAGAGCAAGGGACTGTTCTCTGCGGAGGACTGGCAGTGCTCCACCTGTGGGAATGTCAACTGGGCAAGGAGAGCTGGTGAGTAGTGTGCAAAGTAAATAGTTGTGAGGCTTTGACTTTGTTGTTTTCCTTTTGAAATCTTTCTGGGTACTTCGTCAGCTGCAGCTATCAGCCATCTGCTGGGCAGCATTTCAACCTATCACTCAATCCCGCTTTCCTTATCACAGTTGTCCACCATGATATCTTAGGCAAAGAACTGTAATTAAAAATCTGTTATAAGCAAAAAGTTATGATCTGCTGAAAATGCAGAAAATTTAGGCTGTCAATTTTTTTCATTTTTGGCAGTCAAAATATCACTTGAAAGGCTTAAAATAGCTGGAAATTGTTGATAAACTGTGCTGTAATGATAACTGCTCCAGAAAGTTCATTTTCTGTTGAATAAGATGCAAAAATCCGTTTTTTAATATGTTTTATACCAAATTTTTAGGATTTTTTTAATTTTTGGTCCTATTTTTTGGAATTTTTTGGGCATAAACTACCACATATCGTTGTTGGGGCGCCATGGGGCGCCTTATTCCTTAGTACCATTTGAAAGCTTGATTCATACTCTAACAGATGCTGTAAAGACCTAGTTGGGGTTTTTTGAGGCTTTTTCAGAAGATTATTTTTTAAACGAAAAAATTGCCGATTTTTAACAATTTTTCAAGAAATCTGGAGGCCAAAAATTTGCATTTTTGTGAAATTTGTAAGCCAAATGATGTCAAAAATGATTGAATACTTTAGAAATAGTCACAGCAGAGCTAAATAAGTCATTTGAGACTATGATATCGATGTGATTGGCTCAATCGACTATTTAAGGCTATCAAGTATAGAAAAGCAACATTTTTTTGGAATTTTTCCTGATTTTTGGTGTTAAAATTGTCATAACTTTGCTTGTGATCAATATTTTTTTGAAATTCAAAAAGTTCTGGCATCGTTAGGCTATTGGCTTTCTCTTTAAAGCATTTTTATACCGCATGAGATTGAATATCTACCCTTGTGTTAAATAATTTGAACCCAGGTGTGCTTTTTGGGGAATCAAAAATACCCGAAAATTCGACGAAAAAAATATTTTAGGAGGTTTTTGAGTGCCAAAAAGTGTTGGAAACTATTTTTTGGGTTACAAATAAGTTTAAAACGATTTACAGTTGACCAAAAATAGGCACAATTTGGCTATGATATCTTGACCCCCTGTTTTGGACAACTGTGCTTATTAAATACCTTAAAAGGTAGATTTAAACATTATAAGCATCAAAATATTTCAGATTGCAACATCTGCCACGCCCCCAAGTTTGGGAAGGTGGAGGAAAGGACGGGAGCAGGGGGCGGGTTCAATGAGAGGGGCGTGGTCGAGTATAAGGACAACGTGGAGAGTGACGACGAGTACGACGATGTGAGTTGAGACCTTCTCTTGAACAATAATAATGACTATTTCCTGATTACTTCGCATTTCTCTTTCGGGGGCTTCAGCCATTGCACCCAACCTCTTTAAATATTTCCCCAAATCTGGATAAACGTTGGGCAGTTCACAAATCCACAACCCCAATCTCCCCAGTTCGGTCGTCTGAAGAAGAGCCGTAAGAACTCCACCTCGGCAATAACCCCCACTTCTGGCACCGCTCCAAGTGTGGGCGGTGGGGGTTCCTCAGCGCTCCCCACTGCTGAGGAGGAGTCAGGGGAGGAGGAGGATATGTCGAGATACGCCCTCGACGACAGTGAAGAGGAGAGGTAAGGTATCCCCCTTACACAGGTAACTCTCTCGTTACTTTTAAATCTATGCATCTCACTGTTATCATAGACCATCTTGTTACTTTTTTACATCTATTCATGAGTTTTGTGGATACTATTCTTTCATGATGAAGAATTGAGAATTAAAGCATCACTAAAAATTATGTAGCCCTTTCCCATTATGAATTGATCTCTTATTATTGACTGAATCCTGAATTTTTCCGCCAAAATTTGGAATTCAGTTCATTTATGTTTGCAACCCTTAACCAGTTCGGGTGATGAAAAAGATGACGATGCATCGAAAAAGAAAGATGAAAAGAGCAGAGAAAAGTCGAAGAGCGTATCTCGGAGCAGGTATCATCTACCCGTTCTCAAAGTTCCAATTTAGGATACTTAGTGCAAAAAATAAAATATCTGAATTCGTGTTCTCATCTTCAGGCTTCAGCTGTGCGAAGGTACACCCTGAAATTAACCTGAAACATTCCCTCAGATCCAAAGAAAGAACCATCAAACGCCCTGCTTCGCGGAGCAGATCAAAGAGTCGAGAGAGAAGCCGGAAAATCTCTGACAGCAGATCGCTAAACACCCGATCTCACAGCAAAAGTCGTGACCGGAGCCGACAGAGCTCCTCTCGTCGGAGTAGGAGTCGTGAACGAAGTCGCCGAGTGTCCGGCAGTCAGTCGTCCAATCGTCGACGAAGCTCTCGGGAGAGATCCCGGAAAAACGACCAACGAAGTCGTTCGAGAAGTCGTTCGCCGAAGCGGTCTAAGAGGAGTTCTCGGGACAGGAAACGCAGATCTAGCAGTAGTAGCAGCAGCAGTAGCAGCTCGTCTAGTAGCAGCAGAAGCAAGTCACGTGACAGGAAGAGGTCACGTGATAGGAGCAGATCACGTGACAGGAGCAGGAGGAAAAGGAGCTCGAGTAGTTACAGCAGATGAAGTGGACACGTGATCAGCCCTGGTTTGGTACGGTAGGTGGTCAAATCAACCCGTGAAATCCTCCCCAAAAGCATCTCCTTTACTTTGTCCACTTTACTGAAGAACAGCGTCCAATCATCTTGATGTTCCTTTGCTTGTGTGCCAGTGAATTTCTCTTCTTTCTCAACACAACCCCAGATTTATTCCCCTAACGCCTTTATTCACGCCTTTGTAGGCCGTAACGGCTACTATGGTGCAACTCTGGTTAACGTCTGTCATGAGACGAAGAACCACTCTGTTCGATATTGATATTTTTATGTGACTCAACCATTCCATTGGCAATGACACAATTATAAGTAGACTGCCTAATTATGTTTTTCTTTGATAACCCAGATAACATCATTCTCAGGTCCGTCGAGAAGGTTTGGTTCTACGACTAGCCAACAGTTTTATTCTAGATAAACCATTTTCCTGAGTTTGAGTGATAGCTCGCTATTTATTCCTTTTCTTTTTCTCTTTTTTGTGACTTTCATTTTCACGAGCAAAATTAACAATGATTGATCATTCAATTTCAATGCATTACAGGGTGATGCGTACTCCTAAAGTGAACACACAGTGTAAGACTAAAGCCTCCTATTGCTGCTACAAGAACACGAGAAGAATGATTTTGTCGAAAATACGGAACCACCAACATTTCCATTGGACATTTGCTAGTTTCACGCGAAAAAATGTACACTAACATAATATTGTAGAAATTGTCACAGTTTTAAGCAACTCTGTCATTTTATATTTCAATTTTTGCGATATCTTTCAGCAATGCTCACTGGTTAAATATTTTGAGATCTTTTGTTATAAATTCATGTAATTACACTTCTAAAATTTAATGATTTATGAAAAATGCCGCCAATTCATTCTCTGCTTCTTACTCATTGATTACCTTATCCTCTTATCGGCCCTTATGAAACCGGCCCTCAAGGTTTGGCCAAAAAAAATTCCAAAGGGCCGGTTAGGTAAGGTCCGATAAGATAATTATGTTATTTTATATTCGATTTTTGTAGTTCTTAATACCATCTAATCGAAATCTGACTATTTTAATGTTGAATTTAATGTTTTCACCGGCTATTATGCCGTTTCTCCCTCTCGAGATTACCCTTCAAATCTGAGATCAGTAGTTGAACATGGCCCCCAGAAAAGGAAAGGTTGCGAAGGAGGAAACGAACATTTCCCTCGGCCCCCAGGTCAAGGAAGGCGAGGAAGTGTTCGGAGTCGCCCACATCTTCGCTTCTTTCAACGACACCTTCGTGCACATCACCGATCTGTCCGGCAAGGAAACCCTGGTCCGTGTGACCGGAGGAATGAAGGTCAAGGCTGACCGTGACGAGTCTTCCCCCTACGCTGCTATGTTGGCCGCCCAGGATGTGGCTGAGCGATGCAGAGCGCTGAAGATCTCAGCACTGCACATCAGGCTGAGGGCTACTGGAGGCAACAAGTCCAAGACCCCCGGACCAGGTGCCCAGAACGCCCTGAGGGCTCTTGCTCGGTCAGGAATGAAGATTGGAAGGATTGAGGATGTCACTCCAATCCCCACAGACTCCACGAGGAGGAAGGGCGGACGAAGAGGAAGAAGATTGTAGATTGCTGGTATTTTTACTGAATTTTATTTATTCTGAGCCGGAATCTAGTTATTGTTTTGTTTTTAAATGATTACAGTTTCGAGTTATTTAAGTTATTTCATTGTCTGCGAAGCAATGCCACATCATCTGAATACCAATTAGATCTTCAAAGAAGTTTAACATTTCTGCCAACCAAGTGAACATCCTCAGTATCTAAATTTGGCGAATTTCTTGAAGTTTTCTAGCTCAATGATAAATTTGATGTTTTAAGGCCATCTATTACATCAGATGATGATTGTTTTAATGTTTTTTGTAAACTGATTGCTAAATACTCTTCATTTGAGAATGGACAGGACGATACTTTTGAGAGCAGAGCAAGATGTCAGACTGTGATTTCTGGTTGTCACTCCTCCAAAACAAGATTTGATCAGAGATGGCGGACTTCGGTGA
Organism: Beroe forskalii; assembly: GCA_011033025.1. Classification (NCBI taxonomy): domain Eukaryota; kingdom Metazoa; phylum Ctenophora; class Nuda; order Beroida; family Beroidae; genus Beroe; species Beroe forskalii. Next base: position 133,115 of record WFMF01000110.1, on the reverse strand, counting down.
GATTTTAATATTCCACTAGCCAATGTTTCCTTTTTTCCGCGGAACTCATTACTCATTCTCCATCTGAATATATATTACGGACTGGAAGAATTTTCGGTTGAGACCCCGTAGAAATTGGTATTATCCATCCAATTCCCCTTTCTTGACACTCCACAGTCACCCTCACCTACCCTAATTCACCCCTTTACTAACTCAGTAACTCCTCCCTCCCTCAGATAACGGGTTAGAAGAGCTGGACTCACATCCCTGTCTCCCTCCCCTAACTACCCCTCTCTCTCCCTCCCCAAACTCAACCTCTCTCTCCCCCTGACCTCTCCCCAATAACTCTCCTCTCATCCCTGTCTCCCCCTCCCTCCCCTCTTCTTCCCCCTCCCTCCTCCCCTGACCCCCTCCCCTAACTCTCTCCTCCCCAGATAACGGGTTAGAAGAGCTGGACTCCGAACTGGACAACTTCCTGGCTGAGATTGACGATATCGAGCAGAGCAAGATGGAGGAGCTGCCGGAAGAACCTGACCTGGTGGTGTGGAAGGAGTGTCTGGACGAGGCCACCAAGCACTCCTACTACTGGCACACTGTAACTCAGGAAGTGACTTGGGTGAGTAACGCAGAGGGCGAGGGGGGGGGGGGGGAGGAGAGCACGGCCATCTGGCCATGGCGTATTTTTTAGATGAAATGGTCATCATCGCCAGGCCCTCCCTGATCAATTGAACCCCATCGATAAGTCGTGGCATCTAAAGTTTACCACTGAGATTTAATTGTCCTCATTCAGTAATACTGGGATTTCAACATACCTCATCTCCAGGTGAAGCCGGAGTGTTACGACAAGGACCTGAAGTCCCAGGAAGTGGCGATGAAGCAGTGGAGAAAGCGGTGCGAGGAAGTCAAAGCTATCAACGAGGAGCGGAGGAAAGCCATGGAGGAGCGGAAAGAGAAGGCGGAGATCCAGAGAAAAGCTGCTGCTCCTCGCAAGAACCCCAGGATCGAGCTGGAGAGTGAAACTAACGGGAAGAAAGCTATCGATGTGACGGATGGGAGTATCGGTAAAATCGGGAAGTTTAACTTCCTAAAGAGTGAGGAGGAGCAGAAGATGTCAGCCCCCACTAAGAGTTCTGCCCGATTAACTTTCACCGTTAAGAAGGCGTCCTCCCCGCCCCTGAACCCAAACCAGCCTCCCCCACCCCACCACGACCTCCATCGCCTCCTGTCCACGCTCCAAAACGTGCCAAAATCACAGTTCCAACGCATACGCCATCGGGGAAGCAGCGAACAGTGACAGAAATAGCTGCTGAAATCAAGAGGAAGAAGCAGCAGATCGCTCTGACGAACGCTCGCATTCACTTGCAGAAGAGATTGGAAGAGCAGAACTTGAGCAAGAACACCCCACCAGAACTCCCTGTTAAAGCCGAGGAACCTCCTGCCGAAGTTAAAGCTACTGAAGTGGTTAAAGAAACTGCTGAAGATCCTCCAGTCTGCGAGAACAAGAAGAAGAGGATATTCCAGGAAACTAAATCCAAATCACCCACTAACGAAGTTGACAAGGACGCTAAACGTGCCATAGAGAAGGAAGCGTCGCTGCTCAAAGAGAAACTGGAATTCTGGGGTGGGGATTTGAAGCGACTGAGCAAGTTCCAGATTCAGATAATCCAGCTGGGAACACGGATCAGTGATTTTATCGAGGGACATCTCAGTGAGACTTACATCCAGAGCAAGATCAGTGAAATGGGGCAGATGTTGAGACTTCACGAGGAGAATTCTGTCCCCAAAGACTGGACTTGTATCTACGATCGGTAGGTTCTTCATGAGGTTCTTGTATTGAAGTTTCCATTTTCATTTCAATGATCACTCAGCAATTATTTAAGTCGACAGGTCATCAAATCAACTATTATGATCATATTATTTACACGTGATCGGCGATCGCTTGTTTTGGTTGGTTTTAAAACTCTTAATCCTGCAATTCACCGATAACCCTCTTCCTCAGAGAAGAGAAGAAGTATCGGTACACGAACAAAAACAGTGGGAAGTCCCAGTTCACCCATCCTGGGGAAGACGATGACAAATGTGAGTATTTGTGATGAATTGATACCTATTCGTTGATTAAACCACTATTTTTGGGTACCATCAAAATTTTCTGCCATTTCATCAATTGAATAACGATGATATTTTTTTGAAGTTGTTTTACCTTATCAATTATGGGTCGAAGAACGTTAGATTCCACCTTGAAATCTAGATATTTTTCTTTCAATGAATAAATATCCCTTCCCCTTCGCAGCTTCGAGTGGTAGCGGCAGTGATTCTGAGCCTGACAAAGACGATGATCTCTACGAGATGTTCCAGCAGGAAATCAAAGAGGTTTTTTAGTACTTTTTGGATACACAAGAGCACAACTTAGAGCACAAGTTTGATAAAATCCAGGCATAAAGCCTGAGTTGCTCTTATGCAATGGATGCAAAACTCTTCATGAACTTGATATTATCTGAATTCGTTCGCCCACTGGAGCCTCAAAATACTGCTAAAACACTGACAAACTTTTACTTCAGATAGAAACCACTGTAAAGAAAACCAAATCCGCCACCAAGAAAGCCACCCCTCCGCCTCCTACCAGAAAAGCCACCCCACCCCTTCCAACCAAAAAAGCCACTCCTCCCCCTCCCACCAAAAAAGCCACTCCTCCCCCTCGTGTTAAGAAAGCCACCCCTCGCCCGCCCACTCCCCCTCCCTTCTCTGACTCCCCGCCTCCGCCGCTTCCACCTGCAGACATTCCGCCGCCTGAAGCGCCGCTTCCCCCGCCGCCTGAGCCGCCCTTCCAGCCGCCTCCAGAGTTTTACCCCCCTGACCCGGGGTGGGGTGAGATGGTGCCGCCAGACCCCTGGAACTTGCCTCCTCCCTTCCCAGGTGCGTGGTTGAGAAGAGGGGTTGGTACCACCAAACCAAGTTGAGAGGGTTTAAGAGTTCAAACCGAATCTCCACTCGGTTCTGCTTGTTCAATGAAGGACCAGAATAATTGGCCTGTTTGCAAAATTCAAGAGCTGTCTGGATGAAATGATGTGTTGGCTCTAAATTAACGCCATTTCAGTGGCTCTTAATTAACACCATTCCAGGAATACCGGTAGCTCCGCCCCCACCGCCGCCAGATGACGGCATGATGGAGGCTTACTCGCCCGGAAACAGCGACTCTGAGGAAGAGGAGGGGAAACCCAAAAAGGAGGACTTAGGGTGAGTTTACCGGATAGTTTTGAATTCGAGGTTTTCTTGTAAATTTTTCTGTTAAAAGGAATCCGGAACTCCGGGAGCTGAAAATGCCATATTTCGCCCGAGGGAAGTGATGTCCTAAGTATGATCCTATTGGTCAGTAGTCAGTACCACATTCCCCTAAAATGAGTGATGTTCCCCCCCGCAGGGTTGTGAGTGTCAAGGCGCCCATGAGATACGACACGCCCCCAGCTGTAGCGAGTGTGATCTTCTCATCCGCCCCCACCATCATACCACCCCCTGCTGAGGAGGACTCTGCGCAGGTGAGCTGCGCTTACCTGCCACTCATACCACTCCGGACTAGGGTACATGTACCTTGTACAGTGTACAATGTATAATGTACAGTGTAGTGGTACAGAGTACACCGGACTGTAGGGGTCCGGGGTTTAGTTCCTGGAACCGGGATCTTAGTTTCTTAACCCAAGTGTAGGTGGTGAAGGACTTTCAGGGTTTCATGGTTTTAAATACCAAGGATATCGAACATGCCATTTGTTCGATTCCTGATTCTGAGCTCAGGATCTCTGGATGGAATGAAGTAGGAAGATGTCTAAAAGGTACACATGGTCAGCTCTTCTGACTCAGGTTAGGGTTTACAGTTATTGTGATTTAACTTCGAATGTTTAAAAGGAATAAATCAAGATTAATACCGTTACAGCCTCTAATTCTCCAAACGAATCAAAGTTCTAACGTTGGCCAAATCAAAGCCCTATTATATTGCCTTTAATCGTTTCTTTTGTATTTCTTGGACGCATTAATATCTGTTCTCCCTAGCCTAGAATGTAGAAGAATGTTAGTTATTATTTTAGTATTTGTATGAATTTCCCATTCAAACCCTCATTACACTAACTCTATATTTCCAGAAGATATGATATTTTGCTGTGCTCGCTGAAAGACAGGATCTGGGTTGCTGGCAGAGTGCTTGTTTTGTGTTATGGTTTGTATTGGCAGTACCTGCCGCGTGCGGGGAATAGGTGGTTGAGAGAGTGCCGTCATCAGCATGATTAGTCATGGTGAATTGATGACGCGACCCACCTATTCCTCGTGCGCACCAATGATATTATACTTTATTCCACTCACTCAGGGGAGGCCCCGTGAGCCATGTCTAGCTGTGTATTCCTTTCCAGGTAGCGGAGCAACAGCAGACAGAGGCAGGACAGGAGGCAGCGGGAGCAGCGGCTAAGAAACCTCTCAAAAAGGTGGGAATTCCTCCCTGGATTTTACTTTTATCTGGAGATCTGGGATGTGGCGCATGGTTTAAAAATGGGTAGAGGACAGAGGTTTTTGTTTGATTTCCTTCCTGTAAAGCAATCTGTCATTGACGAAGATATCACTGACTTTTCTCCTTTTCAGAAGAAGAAAGCGGACAACTTGCTGTTGGGAAGTGGTCACAAGAAGCAGAAGAACATGAACAACCTGGTGGCGAAGTGGAACAAAGTCAACAAACACGCCGACACTGCTCTCAAATGAGACCCAGATTCACTCAGCCTTCGTCATCACTCGATAATAGGAATTTCCGTTTTTTTCATTCTATTGAGTGTGTATCGATCTTTTTATGCGCGGCGTTTTACGCCGCGCATGAGTACTTTTTTACGGCGAGTACCATTTTACGGCGAGATTACTGATGGCGCGCAAATGTTCTTTAGGATGTTTTGTATGGAGATTAGATTCGCGCGCTGTTACGCAGCCCGTAAAGCAAAGGTCTAAGGTTTAGGTTTTACCGATCATGAAAAGAGTTATTTAATAACACCCAATCTTTCAGATACAATGACAGATGAATATTAAAGAATGGGCATTGAAAGCAAAGCTGTTGTTAGCTGAAACCGAGATGATTGTAGTGATGGTGTTTAAAGCAGAAACTTAGCAAGATAATTTCGTGGAAGATGGATCATCAAATGGTTCCAGAGGATCAAGAAAGAAATCCATCAGCACTGAAGCAATTGTTTTATTGTATCACGTTTAATTGTGCTCATCCGATTTCTGGACTTTCAGATTTGTAATTTATGCTTTCGCTTTTCGGTATTATTTGATAATTTTAATGTGTTTATGTGTGTTTGTAAAATATGGACATTAAATTTCAATTCCGTTTTAAATTCTGTTTTTCTTTGCTTCGACTATATTTGTCCGGTATTCAAGTGAGAGGAAATTTCAAATTTGATGGGTGCCCATTGATAATTGACGATTTATCAATTCCTGGCGGTTTGGGGGCAATATGAATAAGTCGGCTCTTTTAAAATCAATGAATTCCTGATAAAATTACTCTAAATTTTAGTTTTCTAACGCCCTATATTTCACATAGCACCCCATGGTTATGCAAGAACAAGACAATGTCACCCACTTATCACCCCATCCCATTCCCTGCTCCGCCCACCCACAGCACAGGCTGACTCACATCACTTCAAGAGGATGATCTTCGAGCATTTCAAGGTTTGTCCATCCTCTTCAATCATTTCAGTTTTTACTTGTTTTGCCAATTTCTTTTTCACTTCCAATCCAAGTGGTGTCTCGAACTTATTATGCGTAGGGCTTTTTAATTTTACGTTGGGTTGAGTATTTTGCGGTGCGATTTGCTGGCGCAGTTTGAACTGCACCTTGCACCTCTTTCGTGTGCGCGGGTTAAGTTTGCGCGGCGTAAACTTAAAAATGAATAATTCATGCCTACGCCGCGCACACCAAAGCCGCGCAAACTGCAGTTCAAAATGTCACCGGTACTTTCTTTTTAAATGCAAACTGTAGTTGAGCACATTCATGCACTGTCAAAGGCCGTAAAACATTGAAAACGTACTCATTTTGATCTATTGAGGCAGGCACGGCGTATTTTATAAGCCGCCACTGGGTCAGTGTGAACGGAATCTCTTAGTCTTAGGGAAAAATTTTGAAAGGAATGACTGGTAACGAACGTTCGCGTTTGAAACCATGCAGATGCGGTTGACAATTTACGTGAAATTATAATATCAGAAACTTCCGAATTTCAAGCTTGATTCGTCGTTAGCTGTGTATACTGCTTGCAGTGTAAACCTTGATCGATCAAATGCAAATCAGGAACTATCAAGACGCGTAGTCTAAATATTGACAATGTGCGAGCGCCAATTTCGTTCCTTCTAATGACGCTTATTAGTAAAAACTATTCGGCATTATTTTTATCCCCTACCTTATTCAAATGGAACGATGTGCATGTGGTATGGCAGTACATGCATAACTACGCTTATGCGTTACGGTAATTGGTTTTGGTCTCCTACGTTGCAGTTTTTAATTGCAAACAAAGAGCAGCTCTGACAATTCTAAACTTCGCATAATATTCCATTCTCCTCAGATTATGCAATTTTTACAATAAAGAGCTATGAAAATGTTGAATTTTACTCACAAATATTTTATGGAAAGTGCTCTGTACCTTTCTTAAAGTAAATCGATTGACTGCGGCTTCCTATAAAGTAAATCCTGCTTCAAAGTTCAAGGCCTGTAATTATTAATTAAAGAATGTAAGGTCTGAAATCCAACTATGAAATGCAACATATAGCTAAGCATTAAACATATATTGTGCTCGATTGTTTAAAGCCATTCTTTTGTAATATTTCTGTACTACCACTTCGCTATCATTAATATTTGACAGCCTACGATTCATTGCCTACGCGTTGCACCGGACTTGTTTGCAAAGTGTAACGAAGTAACGATACGTTTATTGCCGCTGTCCTGTTAGTTTGTATGGGTGCCCTTACAACTTCTTGTTTTACTTTCTACACACATGTCTACCTCCCTCCGTTTTGTTTGGGAACTACCTAAGCTACTACTTTATTACCTTGTAAATCGATAAGGCGGCAGCAGTAAATTGAAAATACAACATGGAAGGGTAGCTGGGATCCGTAATTTGGGCGAAGCCTCTGTTAAACTGTGGCTGCGCCCAAATTACGGATCCCTGGCCCCCTTCATGGGAGTCTGTTTCCCAGTGCTTTGGCCTGGCGCCGCTCTAACAGGCTTATTAAAACCGTCATGAGCCGTTGCTTTCTCAGTTGAGAGGTGAAATGATATATTTTAGTGATAGTATTTCTGTGACGTTTCATGCAACAACAGCTCAGTAACTTGAAATAATTTATCATTTACTCATGTTCAACCCCGTATAAGAGGTCTATTTTTAATAGATTGTGGTTAAATTTCTGCTCACTGAAGCAATATTACTATTCCGTGAAGGTTGCATTTGGTACGGGTTTGTACTCATATCTTCCCATCACTAACCCAGTTAGCAACTGAGCTACAAATATCGCTTAGAATAAAATGTTTCCAATTAACTTCCACTGTGTGGGGTTAGAGCTGGCCATCCTCCCTGATTACAAATTACATCGCACGTGCAGTTACGTTATTCAGTTAAGTTATTTCTGGCGTTGTGAAACTGCGGATCGCTAAGTGAAACAATAGAAGTGGTACTTGTTGCTGGATTCTACACGATATTTTGATTGTTTTGTCTAATGAATTAATTGCTTTCATTACGGAGTTTCGAAACATGATGAAAGCCGTTGTGATGTCATCAGTTCAGCACTCTACACTTTGATAATGACATCACTCTCATCTGCCTATTTTCAGTGTTCTGTAAACTGGGATGCTTGAGGCATGTGATCACCAAAGCTAACATATTTTCAGTTACTGGATTCCACTTGCTGTTTCCATCTTTTGTTTTAGCAGATACGTTGTAAAGTGCACTATAACATATCCCAACCTAATAACCTCGCTTAGATACGTAGACTGAGAGCTGCATGGCACATCGGAACATTATTGCTAATTGATTAAGTAATTGATTACTTCCAATTTCCATGTAGCCTTAGAAGCTGTCTGATTTCTTAATTGGAAACCTTGAAAATGATCCAGCGTCACTGCTTCAGCTTTCATCTGCTCAGTAGGGGGCATATGGACTCGAAGTTCTAACATGTCAATTATTTTTTGATTCAAATGAAGATAACATTGATACCGATATCATAATTTATATTCAAGGGTATGCGTCGTGATTTTATCTAGAGTTTTTAATTTTAATTGAGATATCAATTTAAATATATCGTATTTCTCTTTTCTAAACTTTGGGCGTAAGGAATTAGTCCATTATCATGAATGTGGAATGTTGTATGAAATACCCCCGTTGTAGTACTTGCTACTTAGATTTCTCTGTGAAACCGATAAGAAATGTAGTCATGTAGAAACATTGCTACATGTTATCAAACATTTCGTCGTCCTTTACTCTTTTACTCGTGAGTGTGTGCACACCTAATCGTCTCCCTTAATTACCCACGTGTCTCTCAGTAGTCACGTGATCGAATGGTAACCAATAGCAACCATGCTTTAGATCCACGTGACATACTCATCCAATGAATATACAGGATCTTGAACAGCTTTTCTTGTTCGTTATGATGCTAAAAACATGTTGAAGCTGAGATTATAATCGCTGGAGTTACCTTAAGTAAGAATCGTTGGAAGGATCATTCGTAGGAAATTGATATTTTCTGCTTCAGCGTTGTTCCCTCCTCTGAAGCGTGATGAACTTCATGGGACCATGGCGTCAGGCGTGGGAAATAGTTCCATTCCTAGGATCAGCCACCGGATTGTTTGCAGCATACAGATTCCGATGACAGATGGTGTTTTGCGGATTGTTTTATGTTTGATTGGCGCTGGTAGTAGTTAAATCAAACCGAGGAAAGTTTGCCGTGAGAAGCCTATAATCGGGGTCTTTTTGCCTTTTAGTGACTCTGATATTTTGAGCAAGGGTATTGGAATTATTCCTAACTCTTGATCTGCCGTTGAACAACACTTTGCTCTCTCAGTGACTTCCCAAATGGTTATTGGATGTCAAACCACTACCCCATCCACCATTATTCTGTTGCTTGTACTAATAGCAATATTTGAATACCGATAAGAAAGATATACCTCTCCTCGTCACACTGAACTACCCAATCAGAGCCCCGTATTCTCCTCGTCACACTGAACTACCCAATCACAGCCCCGTATTCTCATCACGTGACCCTCTCACGTGACCCTCTCTCGCAGCACGTTTACCACACAATGGTGTGATGTCCCCCTCAATGCACCACTGGTATTATATAAAATGTAATCAAATTGAGCAAAGTGTATATGTGGTGGCGATGAGAGCTTTTCGCACCTGTATAGCAAATTATACATGTGAAAGTGCGCAATTAGACGGGGTGATTGCCCCGTGTTGCCCATATTGTGGTGCTATTTGGGGTGCTATTTGTGGTGCTATTTGGTTCGTAGACATTTAGACAACCTGAATTGAATATGTCGCCTCAATAAGACATTTGGTTGACTGACAACGCATTAAAAGATGGAAAGATCCATCCTAGGAATACCATTTCAACATTCAAACTTATAGTCGGGGTACGGAATTTTAACTTCACGAAGTTATGAAATTGACTTCAGGACACTTTAGCTCACGACACTTTATGTCAAACATTTACGATTATCAGTAGGTACTTGGTAAATGTATTTACTACTTGCCAATGCCAGTAAAAAGTCAGTTATCCTATCTTCTCTACATTTAGTATCTACTCCAGCCGCATGACTTGTCCTTTGTTTTCCCTGTTTTTACACCGATTTGTCATTGACTCAAAACACAGATAATCGTTCCCTCTATATACGTTGTTGTGAGACTCCCCCAAACAGCGCGAATGATCCACACTCCTTTATAACCCCCACTTTCTCCCCTCCACGAAAGTTATATAATAATTACCCCTCCTCCAAACGTTTATTACCTTATTAATGATCTCTGGGCACGTGACCGTAATACAGAGTTCTCAGATCATCCCCTCAACATATCTCACTCGAATTTACCGATTTGAGTGTTTTTCGCATGCAGTTTATGAGTTCAGAGCTCGGAATGTCGTCTCCTCCTCCGCCGAGAGCTTTTTGTTGTGATCATTTCATTCCGGGTGATATATTTTTGTGGCAATGAGTTTTTTCTGGGCAAATGAACGAAATCGCCCATTTTCTGGGCAAATGTACGAAATCAGGTCCATTTTCTGGGCGAATGTGCGAAATCACGTATTTTCGGAAAAATATAGGAGTGGATTTTTCAGGAGTCTTATCCCGTCAGATAGACGGCAGTTGTGTGCTTTGGCAAAGCACACAGCTGGAAGTCACGAGACAGCAGCCAATCAATCCCGACATCTTCTGATGTTCAAGATAGTATCTACGAACTTCTGCATTTTAAGTGAACAAAATACTTTTCCTGAAATATGTCGTTCTTGTTCTATATATTTCTATCTGATCTATCGCTATGTTTTCCTTCGTTTTTATACTGATGTTCCGTGTTTGTTGAAGGTTAAGAAAACCCGAGAGGCCTCTCCATTATATAAGTTCTGCTCATTATCTCATATATATCCCAAAAACGTTTTAATTGCATGCCGTACAGCCAATACCGCCAGAAATACAGCGACTAATGATTTAAATAATAGAACCTAGAGCCTACATCGAGAAATTTAATATTTAGCCTCTTGGAGGATTGAAGGCTTGGCTCCCCCTCCTCGGTGGCCTTTTGTTCCCAAAATTAATATATCTTATCACCGTTAATTTTCAATAAATACCGTTAATTAGATTACCCTTTTTTCTGTTATTTCGGTGAACTCCAGCACGGTTCTGGCGCAAGTTCAGCGATATACGAGGACTTAGCACCCGCTTAATGCTCCTTCAATTTATCACTTTCCATCAACCGGCGGTTCGCCTAAGTGGTCACTGTAATTCCCCCTCATATTCCTCCTTTTTCTCCGTTCTTGGAGAAGGCAGTGAGCGGCGTACGTTAGGAGAGAGCTCTCCGTCCTTCTGCCTTTTTATAGATTCGTACTGCGGTTTAACTGTCTGGAGAGATTCGTTCATGAGTTCATGTCGTTATCTATTTCACATGATACTGTGCTGATACAATCTTGCGTTTTTAAATCGATATTTTATGTTTGGTATGTTTTAGAATTATGTGATGGCAACTAATCGCTGAACAATGAACATGATCAATGAAATAATGATATCCGCATAAAAATAAATTGAATGCTGTATGAGCACTGATATGATCAATCAGCAGAATTGGATCTATTAATCATATTCGCCATAATATCTGTAAACAACTCCATGGCTCGATAAAGACGCGTATTTATGCAGAACTTTCGAGAAAATTTATCGAAAGTTCTGCAAAATACGCGTATTTATCAAGGCCCCTGGAGGCTGCAAACATATGCGTTATCCTTCTTCATCTACTGCAACTTATCAAATTAATCAGCGTGGATGGCTCAAAAGGAAGCACCTTTCCTCAATGGTTTGTGCGTTTTATTTACAATGTTCATATTTATTCGGGTACAGTTTTCTTTGTCCTTTGTTAGACCGAAAGTCAAGTGACAGTCCAGTTGCTCATCTTCTCTCTGACAGATCACGGGAGTAGTACTGTGGTTGGTAGATTAAAAGAGTATTCTTCTATCCTCCTACTCAACGATGAATTTGCTGATTTCGAGCGAATTTTACGCGGCCTCTTCAGATGTTTTTGTATGGAATGCTACTTTTGCATCCAATACTTTAGTGATGCATAATCGTCATCATGTGCCAGTTCTTTTGCACGTCCTAAGATATGCGCAATGTCATGTGATATGGAATGACATCCCTCACAGCTACGAGGGTAGCGGTTCCGAGTCACAGTTCTGATGAGACACGTCAAATTATTGTTTTGTTAATTTTAAATGTAAATCATTTTGCTGCCTATGAATTATGATGTTTTTGTTTTATGAGATCAAAATAGTTTGAAAAGTACGAGGAGCAACTCATTGGCTTTGCATACCCTGCGCACTAAAATACTCCTGTTTGACGTCACCAAGCTAGTGTTCCACATCATCACGATCACGTCATTTTCCAGCATCAGCAAGTCAGTGACGATCAGACTAATACAACGAGTCATTTCATCCTTTGCCTAATGCTATCTATTTCATCCCAGCGCTCAGCCAACTAATACTTGTATCTCCTAAAGTGGATATGATATCTCACTGGTCAATGTGGTTATTTACTGGACATCTAAGTCTATTGGAGAACTATTAGCATGATTTTTCCACAAATACAACTCGTACTTTTGTTCAAGTCTATTTCTGCTTTTCCAAAGAATCCACTGTCCTGACCCCATATAATGCAGCAGACTACGTATTCCCCTCGGGTTTGGAGCTCTGGAGAGCTGACTGGGGACCGGATTCCTCGCAGATCCGTCCCCTGCTTCAGTAATTGAAAACGGAACTGAGAAGAAACGTTACCCATCCAATATTGGTTGTAATGCTTACAGCAAAGTCTCTTATTTAAGTATATTCAATCCCTTGCCCGCCTAATTAGCATAATAAATCAGCTGCACGCAACGTGGGGTAAGAAGCACGCGCATATGTAATGAGCGCAGGGCGTACTCGGAAATTCGAGTAAAATAAGAAAATTCATAATAGCGCTAACTGCGCCTTCCTGCAATGTCATTTACCTCTCAAGACCTTGCATTATAGATTGTACTCTATTTCCCTCCAATAGAGGACTTGCAGGAGAATTAGTCGGTGTGATGTCATCAACACACAGCGTCTAAGCTATGATAATGACGTCACTTGAGGTTCCTATGATTCTTTGTGTGTGATTTGTATTTTCCATCAGACTTTTCCTCATCCTGGTCCACTGATTCCTGCAATGCTAAATGCTGTTTTGTTTACCTTTCAGTCACAAGTTCATCGCTGTTGTAATGAAATGCCAATTTCAATCAAATAAATGACGAGTTATGAGCACGAACTGAGATTATCTCAATATGCAAATTTTGCCTTTGTCAATGCAAAATTAGTAATAACATGTGATTTGAATTATTATAAATTTGCCTATGTATTTGATCCAATAGACCAATGATTTGCCACTCAAACGCTCAAAAGGAGCAAGTCATGATTCTTTCATGGACCGTCGTCCGACCGACCAGTCGTCGTCTTTTCTCTTTTTGTTCGAGGGATGTGTGCCACAAAGACTCAGAGTTATGCTTCATGCTATTCTTTACTTAGGTCAATTGATTTATTTGAAGATCAGTCATTTTGCCGTATTCAGTTTAATTTGGATGCTTCAATCTCATATCCAGAAGTGCAGAAAATGACCTATTTCTCGATTATCAGTACTGCGTACCACCAGCAGACTCGTATAACGCATTACAGCAAACTGGGGCGGCAGCAATTGCAATAGTGAATGAAGCCCAAAACAAGCCCCCTACTTTTCCCATTTTGCATACCCAACAAGGAGAATTGAGAATATTGCTCTTATTTTGCATGAAATGGAAACTCATGCTTAAACCAGGTAAATTCGAATTACCTAGTTGCAGTAGTGTCTACAAAATGCACTTATCTCAAAGTATCAATTCTTTTCCTAGCACAGTGCGAGGACGCGCTGTAACGAGAGAGTAAGCCGCAAGGTCGTCCAGGAGTAACGGAGAATCATTCGGCTTATGCAATGTGTGTCATACCTTAGATCGTGTTGTTTGCAGAATCAGGATTTTGCTAGTGTCGCCAACAGTATTTTCAGTATTATTTTCAATCCCTATAGAATTGACCTCCACAGTAAACTTGATATTGTGCACTGTGAAGCTGAAGAAGGGTCTAATTCTTCCTGCAAATGTCATCACGATATCATCCTCTGCTGTCTTATTTTCCTATGGGTCTTATGCAGCTAGTGCACAAGTTCGCGTTTATCTGTGAGAAATTGGTCAATTCCTCAAAGGGTTGGGTACAAACAGGAGATAGGCTCGCCAGTTTAATTCCCAGCTTCTCATACGGTTACTGGATACCGGATATTATTTTATGTGTCTTGGAGAGTTTTAAACTTCAAAAACGCCAGATATCAGTTTTAAATTTCTTAACATTTGCATTAATTTTCGCAATGAATTCTGAGAAATAGAGGAATGCCTACAAATGATAATTAATAATTTTTCATGTAAACGTAGTCTTCCGATTTTTATCGCCAATTTAAGCGTCAAATTCAGATTTGTGTCTAAAAACTCTCACATAATTCTGTGCCCTGTGAATTCTCGCGATAACAATCTGTTCACTCTAACGTCTGCCTCTATTCCTGTCTTCAGAGGAATTAGTACCGTGCCTCCTTTGGAAACGTTGTTAACATGTCATCACGAATAATCCCTACGTGTCGGATATACGCAGACAGCGGAATTAGCTAATTATCGAATTCCTCGCTCGTTTTTTCTCCTGTTTTTAGATTCCTGTGTAGATAATCGTGCTAATTTCTGGTATTATATTCAGGGTTTTCATATTCGTATATATTCTTGACAAGGATCGTAACTGGATTGCATTCTTGATTCTTCAAACATAGTCTTGCAATCTTGCATAGCACCAAGTTTAAGAGAACCATCAGAGTTTGGTCTGTGTTTTTAAACATTTCGTTCGAACATCATTTTAAACATTACGTTTGAACATATATTTTTAAACATCTCGTTTGAATATTATATACGGACTGTTTTCCTGGCCCTAAATCCGAAACAACCTTGTCCGAACCACTCATGGTGGGTTTTTAGAGGTTTTCAGAGTCGCATTATTGCCGTTTTTCCGTGCTCTCTCTCTCTCTCTCTCCGCAAACCGTGCATGTATCCAACTAGATAACAGGTTCAGATAACTGCTGTTTTCTTCCAAACTCCTCTGTACTAAACAGTGCATGTGTCTAACTGGAGAACAGGTTATGAAAGAACCTCCGATTTCATTGGTTGTTCCGTTGTTTTATCATTTTTTGGAAAAACTAAAGACTTCTTATAATTGAACTGACGTCAGTAATCAGGAAGGCCGGACCTCCAGACCCTGATTTCTTGGCTGGATCAGCTGGTTTTCTACTGGTTAAATGGGCTCGCAGAAAACAGCCAGGCGGTTAATATGGCGTCATTATCATTGCAAAATGTTAAAACTTGGAGAAATTCAACCGCCTGCATTTTGCGTGCGTTGGCTTGATAAAACATCCCAAACGCAGACAACTGGCCATGCAAGCGACTCTTCCTTGCCTCTCAAATCGTTTAAGTTAACAGCAACGTGCGTTGTGTAGCTTCCAATGAAGTTTCATGTCGAATGTCGACTAAGGCTCTGTGCCATTCTTCATCCAGCCTATTCATCAGACCTTGCTCGGGAAGAAGTCTAATGATTATAATGCCCAGGTCTATCTGAACTGAGGATTAAATGCACTTGCTCGCTCTCTCCTGCTTTCTAATGCGCTGCATTCATTGGTTGATATGACGTCATTATCATAGCTTAACGTGGTGAACTGATGACGTTGAACCGTCTATCTTTTGGTCCTTAACTTTGAAATATTACGTTCATTATATTATGCTGTTGTAATATTCCTCTCTAACGCTCAAGGTTGGACACGTGTACTCTATAATACGAATTGGACAATGTTAAATTCTCGTCTATATTCTGTCTGTAAGTATTTGCCTCGGGCAGAATTGTTCCTGTCACAGAATCAATACTTCTTGTGATTTGTGGAAGTTCGCAATTCTTCTGTGAGTCGTCCACTCTCCGATCTGTGTGTTCGTATTTTGTGAAGTGGTGTCAGAGTGAAGTGGTGTCAGCAGGAAATGGTTCAGATGTCAAGGTGAAGTGATTTAAGGGTGAAGTAGTGTCAGAGTGAAGAAGTGTCTGAGTGAAGTGGTGTCAGGGTGGAGTAGTGTCAGAGTGACGTGGTTTCAGAGTGCAGTAGTGTCAGAGTCAAGTGGTGTCAGAGTCAAGTGGTGTCAGAGTGGGGTGATGACTGGTGTCAGAGTGGAGTGATGCAAAGTGGAGTGATTTGAGGGCGAAGTAGTGTCAGAAAGAAGTGGTGTCAGAGTGAAGTGGTGTCAGGGTGAAGTGGTGTCAGAGTGACGTGGTGTCAGAGTGAAGTAGTGTCAGAAAGAAGTGGTGTCAGAGTGGAGTGGTGTCAGGGTGAAGTACTGAAGTAGTGTCACAGTGAAGTGGTGTCAGAGTGAAGTATTGCCTAGTGCCAGAGTAAAGTTGTGTCAACTGTCAGATTGAAGTAGTGTCAGAGTGAAGTGGTGTCAGAGTGAATTGGTGTCAGAGTGACGGGGAGCCAGAGTGAATTGGTGTCAGAGAGAAGTGGTGTCAGAGTGAATTGGTGTCAGAGTGAATTGGTGTCAGAGTGAAGTGGTGTCAGAGTGAAGTAGTGTAAGAGTGAAGTGGTGTCAGCATGAAATGGTGTCAGAGTGGAGTGATGAACTGATGACTGGTGTCAGAGTGGAGTGATGTCAAAGTGAAGTGATTTAAGGGTGAAGTACTGTCAGAGTGAAGAAGTGTCAGAGTGGAGTGGTGTCAGTGTGAAGTTGTGTCAGATTGTAGTGGTGTCAGAGCGAGTGAAGTGGTGTCAGAGTGAAGTAGTGTCAGAGTGAAGTGGTGTCACAGTAAAATGGTTTCAAAGTGAAGTAGTGTCAGAGTGATGTGGTGTCAGTGCAAAGTGGTGTCACAGTGAAGTAGTGTCTGAGTGAAGGTATAAGTAGTGTCTGAGTGAAGTGGTGTCAGAGTAATCTGCTGTCAGAGTGAAGCGGTGTTAAATATTACGAAGTGGTGTCAGGTAACAGTGGTTACTGGTGTCAATGCGAAGTGGTGTCAAGGAGAAGTGACGTCAAGGAGAAGTGGAGACTGGTGTCAAGGAGTAGTGGGGTCTGAAGTCGTGTACCTTCATTACTTTTTGTAACTCGATGTTGATTGCTCATTTTCAATTTTCTTCATTCGTACGTCTTCTATATTAATCAACTCTCGTGTACAATCCATATTCTGATTTTATAACTCATCACGATGACTTAGATAATAAACATATAATTGAGCTCCTAATACATCTTTAGTATGTCGTTTATATACGCACGTTTATTGAGGAACTCATGTGAGCCCAACATTAATATAGATCAATAAGAGCGCATTCTCTTATTTTCTTTGTCTTTGCTAAAATTCAGGGTAAATTTCTACCTCATCGAGCTCAGATCAATGACTAGATTGCCACGCGCGCCTGCAATAGGGTTTGTTGGCTATTATGTGGCGTCATTTTCTTGGTTTAAAATGATGAATTGTTAAAATTAATCTATTGGTCTTATATCAGATTTCTCGTTTACCTCCAAGCCCAATCTTTGTTGTGGCCACCAAATTCTCAAACGATAATTCAATAACCGTTTAAATTAAATGATTTGTAGGAGTGCCCTACGCGTGCCTGGCACCACCAGACTCAATCCTAATCTCAGATATCCCAGATATGTATCGCATATCTTGCCACATTATATGACGAGATTACAGGATTCGATTTCACGGGCAACGTTTCCTAATCTCGTTTAGCTGCTCTCTCTATCACGCTGGTGGAGCGTGATACTCATTACATTGGTAAATATTTATTAACATGCTTCACGCAGCGATAAGACGAGACTTAGTGACGTCATTATCAGGGTTTAGAATTGTGTGTTAATGCTGCCACACCGCAGACTTAGCTTCAATCGCGCTACACTTGTAATGCGATCTTCCGTTGATTAATTACTCGGTCCCCCGTCTCCCCAGAATGTACACCAGGCTGGCTATTGTATTGCACTTTAGCTCGTATACTACACGGAGTCCCGTGCACACTGAGCTGGTCTCGTGGCTTGTACATAGTCTCGTGGCGTGTATATATACACGAGCTTGTATATACATTTTATACACGTTTATAGCAGTAAATATACACATTACACGAGCTATATAGATCAGAGTACATACTTATATTACTTCTGATGGTTAATAATAGAAGCTCGCATTCATTCTTGTTGTTGTTATTTCTCCTTGTATACATAAGTACATTCTCTGCCGTCTGCGCTGGCATTGTTTGCCTTCATAAAATACACATAAATCTATTTCCGTATTTTCTAAAAGTAGAATCAGCAGGCAGTTGGTAGTTATGTCGTTATCATGGTTTATAATGGTTTGTTGATGAGAACCCCCACTTTTCGTGTATGTGGTATTCAGGCTCGCCAGTAATCGTGTCTATTGTCTGCGTTCCTTCTCTCCAGACATATGGTCGATTCGTAAACCTTGAACGTTAGAATAGTCAACTCAACCTCATCAACTCACTACTTTGCGCTTTGACAATGACGTCATCTCAGTTGTTAATACTGCGAGCATGTTAAACCGTGTCATTAGTTGCCTCTTCATAGTTCCTTTTGTTTCTCTAATCCGTCTGTTTTGGAACGTACTCTCAGCTCGCTCCGCCTAGGTCTGCAGTTGAGAGTGACGTCATTATCATAGCTCGTAGTGGAGATGTTGGTGATGTCAACTTCTGGCGCACCAACTCAGGACTAAATGTCTATTGTCTGCGAGAATTGATACATATTTTTCTTGGAGAAGTGGAGAATCAGACGTTTTTTATTCCAGCAATTGTAAGTCTACTTTGTTTTAAATTGTGCTCCTTGCGACTCCTGGGCGGACTACTGTACGAACTGATAGGGTTGTCCAGTCTGGACTACCCTATCAATTCGTATCACTGATCAACGATATATCAACACATCGGCCGTGGTATCATTGGCCACTGTAATTGCCGCAAATTGCCGATTATTCGGGAATAATTGTCCGTAATTTCAGATCGATGTGATGATTTCTATCTTGGTTGCCATGTATTTTATGTTAATTAAATTCGAGTTGAATGACAGATTATCTGATTATGTAAAACCAATCTGCCTCCTATGATGTGCTGGCTTGGGCTTGGCGCACAACGACAGTCGGCGTGCTTCCCATGGAGATTTTTGCAGTTCAATGTCTGCATACTTTGGTGGGGACAAACTCTAATTTTTATCACAAGTGGTCTAAAAAACAGTGGTCTAAACGAGTCTAAAATATCAGCATACTGTGGATAGTAATAAGCTCTGCTATGCGAGTCTTGACTCGCAATCATGAAGAACATTGTGTCGCGTGAAATAAACGCAGTAATATCGGCAATATCCCGCTGATTTTCACCTACGTCATAACATGACGTCATAAGTCACAGAGCTTTACGTTGTACTGCTGTTCCCGAGTTTTACGATGAAAACCGCCGTCTTTGATGTTTTGAAGCACATATCCTGAAGTCTTCACAGCCTTCCTGTGTATTTGGTTGATAAACCCGGGTAATGACATGACAGGACATTTAAAGTTTTGTGCACTTTCGTAAACCATGTACCAGGCTGCTTCTTCCTCCTTATTTACTGCTGATTAAACCAGGCAATGGGCTGTTTCATATTATCCGAATAACCCCCACAATTCATTATACAACTCGTGATAGACTGTAATAATGCGCCCCTTTCCATCCTCATGTGATGTAACCACCATCAAACAGTACCCGCCAATCATTGAAATGAGTAGCGCCGGCTAAACAGTGCTGTCAAAGTCTGTGAACCCTCACTTCACATGTGACCACAATGAACATTGCTACACAGTGTCCCACACCATTCTAAACTGTCATGATTACGTCATAGGGACAGCCTAACGCGTGACCCATAGAATGATCGTCTACTATAAAACCACATGATGATGATGAAGGTATTGGGTCTGAAAGGTTCCTTTCTGTCTGCCGCTCATGAGCTCCCTCTTATCTCTTGATCACGTGACAGACTCTCTAGATCACATGACAGACTCTCTAGATCACGTGACAGACTTCAGATCAATGAGTACGATAATAAGTTGATGTGTACCACTCTATATTCCACATTAAACCTCACTAAACCGCAGATAAAACATTAACCATACTACCCCATATTCATTAAAATGTAAGTGGTATGAAGAGACTCTATTATCATCAGGATGGAGAATGGGGGATCTTTGTCGTTGGATTGCATACTCATAGAGCACGCATTAATCCCTTAATGACCCTTAATCCCTCCTTCTCTACCCCTACCGTTCCCCTGTCTCACAGTGGTTAATGACGTTTTAACCCTGTCTCTTTTGTTCATTGAGGGTATTAATCACTGTACACAGCGTTTAGACGAAAATGGGTGGTCTAGGTCATAGATTTTCCATGCTCTGATAATCGAGTGACTGGCATCTGCCTGTTCTGTCGCCTGTTTTCTTAAGACAATACAGTACACAGGGCAGTCTGTTCAATCGCCTGTTTTCTAAGACAATACAAGAATACAGTACACAGAGCAGTCAGTGTTTAAAGGCGATTCCCCGATAGGATATTGCTGCTGCGTTATATTGACATTGTTCTATACCGTATTTTCCCTGTGTGATCTGA
This sequence comes from Beroe forskalii, assembly GCA_011033025.1. Classification (NCBI taxonomy): domain Eukaryota; kingdom Metazoa; phylum Ctenophora; class Nuda; order Beroida; family Beroidae; genus Beroe; species Beroe forskalii. Next base: position 112,643 of record WFMF01000110.1, on the reverse strand, counting down.
TGTGTACAACACTTTACACTCCTTGCTGAATTGTGTATTGAAGGTGCTTTCTTGTGCCTCAAATCTGCCGCGATTTTTATGAAAATTCCGTGGAAGAGGTGAGAATCTTTCATTTCCCTAAAATTTTTGTTCACATTGGTAAACTCACTAAACACATTTGACGTCTTGATTTTCACTTTAAATAAAAGCATTGAATGGCATCGCATGTTTTACGGTTTATGCACCAATGCCGGCTGTTAGAGCAATGTTAGAGCGGGTTTTACCGTCCAGATCACAGCCCGGCACAGAGCCTCCTAGCACAACCTATTAACGAGGTTTGATAGCCGTGTGGAAACTGCTAATAAAAAGGATATATCTCTAGCATCACGTGATGCTAGCCGTGTCATTCTGTACACTTGTTTTAAAACTTTTTACAAGTTTTAAGTGATGAAAGGACTACGAATCTATCCTCTGCGCTCTGGTTGGGAGCCCTGATAGGCAATTGCAAGTGACGTCATTATCATAGAGTAAAGTGGTCAATTGATGACTTCTATCTGATTTAATCCCGCGCAACTACATCCAGTGCTAGGACAGTGTCTAAAATGAGTGATTAAATTTTACCTTACGTTTGTTGACTTGCCTGTCGTCATTTTATAAAGTGTAATAAAACGAACGCACATGATAGTTTATTATCAGCGTGAGCTAAATCAGTAAATCATGCCATATTTTTGCGATAAAATACTAAATTTAAAAGTAATGAACGACAACTCATTACCCAAGCAAATTTAATGTTGAAAGGTGCTGATTTTTCTAGTGTTGATAAGTTTGATTAGTCAATTTATTGAATGGGACAATATCGATTATATCGAGAAATTTTAATCTTGTAGATGTCTGTGATAATGATTTTATTCCAGCTGTGTTGGTTTGAAATTAGTGGTCATCGAACTATCTAGAACTCTTTGAGGTTGTGTTTGCATTGCACTATCACTGCAACTGGTTTGGATTAAAGTTAGATTGTATCGTATAATATTTTGGTATTTGCTCTTGAAGTGTCAAATCGCAAATTTTGATCATTAACAAGTTTTCTGTTCAGTGGAATTATAATTGATTCCTTTTCGCTCAATTTTAAATCTGACTCAATTTTCTTATTTTCTTTTATTCCGCATGATTCATCACTGTAGAGTGTAGACTTTGAATGTTGCTATAGAAACGATGGAAATCGTGATTAGAAGACCAAGTTCTAGAAAAAGGGGCTGTTATTTCCTGATGGAAATGACTGATAAACTTGATCATCATTTCCTTTTCTTCGTTGAATAATCCCGTAAACTTCGGGTGATGATCCGCTTGATTGCGCCAAATGAATTGTACGTAATAACATGAAAGCATAAAATGAATTGTTCCTAATCACATAATTGAAATCATGGGGCCTTGATTGAAAAACTCCGTGTTTGTACCAGTCGTTTAAATATTTAATATTTGATGATTCTAATATATTCCTTGATTCTGATTACCAGTAATCACATTTTAACTCCTTCGTCCTGCACATATTATTCCGACAAATCATTCCGCCGCGCGGCGCATCAATCAGGCGGCGCACCGTCATCAACTTACCATGTTGAATCCTGATAATGACGTCACTCAACAAAATTTATATTCCTGAACCGCCTCTAGGATTATGTATGATTATCATATTGTTTATAGGTATTAGGTAGGGTTACGTTTCGTGTTCCTTCTTGTGCTATTTGTCTGCCTATGTTATTTCGTAATTTTCGTCCTAGATTTGTAAATTTAAGGCAACCTTTCAGCTTTCTGAGAATTTGAATTCTTTCATTTATCGATTATTTTGGTATTCATTCAACATTTCATTCCTCTCAGTCTAGTCTTGTATTCCTCTTTTGTTTGCATATTGAAGCTTCTGTGGCGCTATTCCGGCTGGCGAAGTTTTGAAACATCTTGTTTGCTATTTTTATATTTACAAATTGATACGATTTTTGGGTCAAATAAAGATCTGCTTTTCGAAAATAAACTGTGTGCGCACACACACACAGTCAGGCCGTCGAACACACGGTACATAATTAACTGCTATTAGCCAATTTTGAGGGTACTTGTAGGCGTGCAATAATAAGTAATATTGCACTCCTCACATTGGCTAATACACTAAGAGCATGGCAAATGGTCATGACGCTAATAAAATTATTGCACTCGGCTTCGCCTCGTGCAATAATTTGATATTGTCGCACTCGGCCTGCTCCTCGTGCGACAATATACGCTTAGAGCATGGCTGGGAATGCGCTAATAGAAATTATTGCACGAGGCGTAGCCGAGGTAATAATTTGTATTGTCGCACGAGGAGCAGGCCGAGTGCGACAATACCAAATTATTGCACGAGGCGAAGCCGAGTGCAATAATTTAATTAGCGTCATGACCATTTGCCATGCTCTTAGTGTATTAGCCAATGTGAGGAGTGCAATATTACTTATTATTGCACGCCTACAAGTACCCTCAAAATTGGCTAATACAAATTATTGCACTCGTCTACGCCTCGTGCAATAATTTCTATTAGCGCATTCCCAGCCATGCTCTAAGCGTATAATAACCGCTGGTATAATTATCATCTACTTGATTATAATCATTTCATAATTATATTCTGACTGCCTTGGTATTAGAGTTAATTTATTGTGTGTGTATTCGACAACACATTACTTTACCCACATTAGTTTGGCAGTTTGCTCATTGCGCTCCATTGCTCAGCCAATCTGCGCGCAGTCTCGTACAAATCCCGTGCGTGTGCAATTTGATCTGAAGATATCTAGATCTGTGCATGCTCTGTGTAGTGCGCATTACATTCACTGTCATCAATTCACTATTCAACTCAATGATTATGACGTCATTTTCAGCTGCTTAATATGTTGGATTTCTCCTGTGCTCACTGATCACTGCCACTTCGAGCATCATGTGGCACTGTCATATTCTAGATTTATATTTGTCACACACAGCTCAAATGTTTCATAGTGTTTTGTTTTTACTGTCTAAACCGCCCACGTGCAGTAAATACCGCGCGCATTGTTTCGTCACCAACTCTCCATTCTAATCCCTGATAATGACGTCACTCTGAACCGCCTAATCATCTCCGTATAATCTTCCTATCCACTGGCGTAGTGCGCTTGACAATGGTTATTGAGAGCGTTGTGGCAGTCATGTTTTTGATGTAGTTAATTGCCAGTGCTCCTTAGTCCATCCTGCTGCATAGTAAATTGTTTTCACTGACGTTTTATTCTCTGCATATTATTCAAACGACGGAGCTTCGTTTATATATGTTTTGTAAATGTCGACGACAGTTGATGCTCGAACAACCGCTCACTTCTTGGCTTACTTCAGTGTAATTCTTACATTGGCTACATTTCACACACCCGTTGAGTGTTGTGGATTATAGACGACATTGTCCATCCGAGGCGGAAATACACGGGTTTTTTGTGTTTTTCTTTTACTTTCGTTTGTTAATGGATGAGTAGATAAGGAATGATTATGACAGGCTCAGTTATAATTCCCACTTTTGCACTGGTTTGGTGAATTGCACTGGTTTAGTGAATTGATTGTACGGGGCTTGCACTTTCTTTTTCTATGCCGCTTGAAATGAATGCTTCAATGCTGCATGTCTTTCTCTCCATTTGCAGTAGGTAAGTATATCAAGTTGCGACACTGTATCAAGTCCTATAATTCCCTCATTAGGTGAAAACACAGCTCCGTAGCCTATCGCAGTGTTGCTAGGTGTAGCGGCAATTTCAATTACAGAGAACATGTGAAAACCTACTGCCTGCCCGTCTACCAAATGTTTTACTCTCTACAACACACTAATAAACTATTCCTGATGACGTCATTATCAGGGTTTAGCGTAGTGTTTTACTGACATCACCCACCTACTTCCCCTGCCCGCCCTGCATCACTCTGCCCTGAACGCCGGGAAAAGGCAGACGTGTTGCAATTAGAGGGTTAGGAGAAGCCGCCAACTAGTTAGAAGTCACGTGTTTCTGTGAATCAAGGAACTCCTAGAGAGAGTTTTGTAGGAGGATATATGTCTAGATTTTAAACCACCCTACTGATAATAATACCGATATTAGGGTGTAACAGAATTTCCCGACTTTAGCAACTCAATATGCCTGGGGCACTTTCATACAGCCTAGGGCATAAGAAAACCAAAAATCAAAAAATTTTTGGAAAAAAATATTTTTTGGGACTCGCCAGGAGGCAAAAACTTTTTTGCCTGTTAATCATAAAGGCAAATTGCCTAGGTACTATAACTTGGAAACTACTTGTCTATGTCTCTTGTAGTCGTGTTCATCGTTTTCTACAGGTAAGAAAATGGGGGTATAGGTCAAAGAATTATGCTTCTATCTCATTCAGGGGCTGAGATATGGCCGATTTTCGTATGCCCATATATGGTAAATGACCATATATGGGCATAACTTCAACGCCTAATAACTTTTTAACCAAAAGAGATAGCAACGAAATTTTTGCTTTTTGTATACTAAGTCATACCCAAAGAACACGGTTTGGTGATCGGTGTTTAAGTCATCAGAAGTGGCCGAATGGCAATATATGGCAATTTTGAGTGACGTCGTTCACAGTTGCCATATATTGCCATTCGGCCACTTCTGATGACTTAAAAACAATTCACCAAAAATGCAAAAACCGTGTTCTTTGGGTATGACTTAGTATGCAAAAAGTTATTAGTCGTTGAGTTATGCCCATATATGGTCATTTACCATATATGGGCATTTTGATGGCCATATCTCAAATCCTGGCAGAGATATCTCAGCCTGAAGACAATTTTGACCTATACCCCATTTTCTTACCTGTAAAACGATGAACACGACTACAAGAGACTTAGACAAGTAATTTCCAAGTTATAGTACCTAGGCAATTTGCCTTTATGATTAACAGGCAAAAAAGTTTTTGCCTCCTGGCGAGTCCCAAAAAAATATTTTTTTCCAAAAATTTTTTTTGATTTTTGGTTTTCTTTTGCCCTAGGCTGTATGAAATTAGCCCAGGCATTTTGAGTTGTCAAAGTCGGGAAATTCTGTTACACCCTAACCGATATGCGATGATAATATATCCTGCCTGATATGTCGTTTGCAGCTGTACTGGACCATTTGTTGGGCGGCAAAAACACTCCAGATCATTATTTCGTGTGAGATATAAGTGGGAGATATTAAAAACACCTACTGCAAGCAAAGCAGTTGTTTAGTGTCATCAGTGTGTCACTTGCAGCCGTGATATTGACATCATACTCTGAGTCAGGATCTACAGGTCTTTTGCCGACTAAGCGATCCAAGCAAACACGGAGTGAAAAGCTGCAATAGCCGGATGTGTGAGGTCTGGTAATCGCTTCATTATCATATCCTGAGTTTGTATTCCGGACACTCACTGAGTCGCACTAAGGAGATAGATGAGGATGACGTCATTATATCATATTTTTAGATGTGCGTTTTGTGTCTCTTTCGTGGTCGTTACACTGTCCGGGAACATTGGTGGGTTCTTCAGAGGCTCACTAGTCACACTAAGACCCCAACTAGTCGGTACTATAGCCAGGTGAATGAGTTTAATAATGTGTGTACTTTTCTGATTTGTCCAAAGATACCTCCAAGGAGACTCGAACGCTGCGCAAGCATTGATAGTTGAGCAGTTTGATGTCATTATCAAGGTTTAGAATGGCTAGTTGATGACTTAATCTCGCCTATATCTTTGCAGGTGTTGGGCATCCATAAAACAGTCATTGACACCACTCATCCCCATTTCATGAGCACTGTGATTATTCGGCTACGTTTTGATACTACTGAGTAAAATGATCGAGAGTATTGCAACCGGACTAAGTGCCCAAACCTCGTGCTATTGGCGTACGGCTGATAAAGTCACGTGACCTGCTCACGCACAGGAAAACAGGCGTTTGGTCGAGTCCTCACTGACTCTACAAAGAGTGATGATTACTGTTTGTATCTCCCTGTGATCTGCTGGTCTCATATCGTGTGAAGAGGCTTCGGGTCTTGTGAGCTGTATGGAGCCTAGAGCCTCTTAACGTTTAATCTCATCTTTTTCTCTCAATTCTGATTCTCATGTCTTTTCCATGACTCGTCTCTATCGCATTATCTTCATCTGACCGGCTGACCCATCTCTTGTTTTAAAGTTTTTCATTTCATCCTCCTTCGACGCTTTTTTACTTTGTTTCACCTCCAAATCCCATTCTGTTTCACCTCCAAATCCCATTCTCTTTCATCTCCAAATCCTATTCTGTTATCTGGTGACGGGTTTCACGTTCCTCTTGCCACTTCTTATCTTCTTGCTCTCAATTGCCCTGTCTAATCAGCGTGCGTGTCTGAGACCCCGAACCATTTGGCATATGTCACAAACACACCATAACTTGTAATGAGTGACGTCATTATCATGCGTCAGAATGGTGTGTTGATGTCTTCACTTCGTGTGTTTGCGAGGGGTACCTGCGTGTTTTGGTGTCTAATGCCCTATCACAAGATAGAAGCCTTCCTCTTATAAGCACTGAGACATGAGTCTATGTTGAGACATGTTTGTCTTAACATGTAGTATGACGTCATCAACTCACCATTGTAACCCCAAGTAATGACGCCTTCCTCCCCTGCCTACTGTTTCCACGTGACCTATAGTCCACGCCACACTGTGTCGACCCAGTGCCAGGGATTTTCCTCTTTCCATAATTCATATTTTATTATGCGTGTACGTTTGCTGTCTTTCCTTTTTCTGTTTTGCGCTCAAAAACCCCAAACACCGCATGTTTTCCGTTAAATTGTGAAATTACTAAACATCACTGCTACATATTATATAAATATTTAACTATTTAACTATGTACATTGCGCGGTTACTCCTCCTCTGCCAGCCAATTAACTAATTAAGATACATTGAATGTATACCCCATGTCTTGTACAGTGGTAATGTATACCATCTGCGGGTGGGATCATTACTCAAGTCAGGATTGCTGTGTGTGAAGGTTATTACATCTCCTTCAGGAGTCCCGTACACAGGGTAACGGCGGCTCCCAGTCAGCAACCCGCCATTGTACGAACCCTCATAATGACAACCCGCACGCCCGCAAACATACCGCCCGTCTGACGTGTATAGCCCCCGCGCGAAAAATACGCGGTTTCAACGTCATAAACTCATTACATTGCGCTATGATAATGACGACATTTTAACAGCCTATTTCTGCTGCGGACATTTTAGAGTAGAGATCAGTAGTGTACATGTTTCCTTGGAGCTTGTTTGCGTGTGTGTGCAACTTGCCGCGATATATCAGTTTGACAAGCGGACTGTGGGAAGCTCAGGTCCTTAGGATGTAATTCTGGAGGTTTGTCTCATGAACTGGTGCTATTATCCAAATAGTTTTACCTTTCGGTTCAACAATCAACCTAAAATAATTGACTTGAAAAAGTGCCTTGAATCTGTTCTGTTTCGCTGCCAATTAATATCATTTTGTTTAATTTCAGAATTCTTTGAATTCCTGCTTTGACATGTTTCTGCCTGAGAAAAGTTTACGACAGTCATCATTTCATCGTAGTGAGAGCAGACGCTGCAGTTTACAGACCAATGCAAATACCAATTCGACGACAGGAATTCCCGTTTAAATACGATTTGAGATTTCATGCCTTCGTCCTGACTCTTCCAATGTTTGTTACGCACAGAAACGTCTTCTGGTATTACAGATGTTTATATAAATGTCGTGCGTATAACTGTTCGGGGAAATGACGTCATTATCAGGGTTTAGAGTAGTGTACTGATGACGTGGGGCTATTTAACGAGAAACAGTCTCGGAATTACAGACATAAGCTCCAGTCTAATTTACAAAATACTCTTTCCTTTCTCGTCTAATTCTCTTAGTATTTCGACTCAATTTGGATTATATCGCGCGATGAATTAAGATCTCGAGAGTTTGCTGCCGAAAATTAGCTGATTAAAACAGGATTAATTCCATCAATTTTGCATTTAGAAGCCTGATATTTTCGTCACTTAAAACTGTATATCTGTGTGGCATTTACCTCTAAATTGTCGGCAACAGCAGCAACATATATCAAAAGCTGATACGTATCCAACCACAGCTGTAACTAGGATTAAACTGGATTGTTAAGACGGTTCAAGTTGAACCGTTCAATGTCATCAACTCGCCACTTCAAGCTTAAATATTCCATTATGTCGTCACCATAGCAACATGTTTTTCATGCGCGCGCATTAAATTTAAAGAGCGTTTAAACTCCTAACCATACCTTTTCCTTCTTTGAAGTTACCGCCACCATATTCCATGTACTTCATTCACGTCGAATATATTTTAAACAGGGCTTCCCAAGGTTAATAACTACTACAACACATACAAAATATCTGACTTCACGTTCTTGTAAACTGTGAATTGTTACGGATATGTCTTGGCGAAGCAGGAATGCTAGTTCGAGAAACATTTTTCATTTAACTTACATAATAAAAATGCCAGCGCGCATAAATTGGATAGATAGTTTTATGTTCGAGGGGTTTGAACCGTACTGCCAATTATTGCGTTAATTTAAGTACACATCTTTATCATATAACATAATACACCTTAACAAGGCAGCAGCCCTACACATACCCCCCGTGTAAGGAGCAGGCGGTATGGCGTCATAAACGCTCCACTTTTTGCTATGATAGTGACGTCATCGCACCGCGCAACTTGTCACTCAACCCACATGTCCCTCGCGCGAATCCTTGCAAGTTACCCTAATTCTCAGCGATTCACACTGCGGTTCAGGATCACTTTTGTGTGTGCGTTTTACTCTTTGTGCTTAGTACGTTTTATTGTCTTCGAGTAATAATTGATTAGTCAAGTCGTGTCTGTTTACTGTAACCATGGTGTCTCGACCTTGCCATGCGCGGTAGATATAGCATTGCTCTTGAGTTGTGCTTTTTACGCGCAAATTTACGTTCCTTCGCAAATATGTGCATTGATACATTTTTTTAGAAAGTACTTTTTGCGCGCGCAAAAAAGCATTATACGAGCGCGGCAGCACCTAAAACGCCGCGCTTCTGAAGGTTGAGACACCTGTACAGTGTGATGTTAATCCTGCCACTACAGTTTGTTATCACCTTCCTTTTACGTCACTGCTCAGAATATTACTTCTGAGTTTTGACCCTTGTGTGTTTTGACGCGGTCATTATATAATTCAGTTTGTACGTGCGCGTTGATGAAGACATGTCTACCTTAATAATTCAGACGCTGGTTTTACTTTGAGTTTCCTGTAAATAACTTTTATCTCTTACTTTGAGTAATAAGATAACATGTAAATCTCCTTCATCTCTGTTCACGTGTGTTTATCTCATCTCTAACTTTAACATCTTATTAACATGTTTTGTATTTTGTATATCTGTCTGCAGTCGATAATATCCATCTTTTGACATTTCTGATAATTCTTACTCTCTACTTTTGAACTTGAGGTTAATAATTGGTATTTTAAACTGACACTCTTTTGATAACAAATTTAAACCTCTGATAATTCTACCCCTCTCCAAGGTGGCATGACTAAGATATGTACAGAGGGGTTCTCCGCCTTGTCTCTATTGTACTCCTGGTGAACTTCCCATGTGAGTACATTACCCACAGCTTGCTATCACTCGACCAATCAGCGCGTAGTATCGTAATACTGTGCTCTGATCGGTCTAAAGCGTTGTGGGTGAACTAATGTGCCGACGATATTGATAGATATTGCAATCAATTCATGAAATTCTTCGCATGATGTATCATTGTATGTAATTCAAAATATTTACAATAGGTGTTTTTAATTGCTGATCAAGCAAATTAAATAACAGGGACTGTTTTGATTTTTCATGGGTTGCATGTGAGAGACGGGAGACGTGTTTCAAGATCCAGAGTTTGCTGAATGATGATTCTATTTCTGTGACCGGGCCCAGCAAGTTCTTTTTGTGGTGTTTTAAAGATGACTTGATAGGAATGCGCGGCATGTTACGCAGCGCAATATACTTTTTCTTTTCCAATTCTGTAACCGGTCCCAATAATTTCTCCAAGCAATGATGTGAGGCAGAAAATACAAAAGATAATTAGAATATATCAGCATCTTGATAGTACCAATAAAGAACTGAAATTGAGCGCAATTTTGATTAGTATTTAGAATTAATGTCTAATCCTCAAGACATTTGCAGCAATCATCAGTCGCTCATAATATGATAACATATTCAACGAATATTATTAAATTTCAAAATTACAAACAGCTGGAAGTCACGAGCACACTTCAATCATATATTTTTATCTACAAACCACAGTAGTGAAGTGCTGCAACCTGATCAATCCAAGTCAGTAATAAGATATATTGTTTTCAGGCAATGACATCTGCATTCTAGACAAGGCCAGCTGCTGCGACAAGTCGGTGGAGAAGATGCTCCTGGATAAAGCCCGGCAGGTCCTCAAGAACAGGATGTTCATGGTCCTCAACCAGTTCCTCAAATCCATAGACATCGACAAGCAGGACAAAAACGGTAGGTTTTTCAGCAGCGAATTGATATAAACCTAGATTTATAAGTCAGCAGCGAATGGAAAATAGGACTACAACATGTGGCTTATACCCATGTATATTAGGCTAAACTCTAAAGTCAAAGATTGAAAATGCTCAGGTCGTCATTCTTATTTCCGTCTACAAAAAATTCCTATGTCTTCACTTAGTAAATGTTCTGAACGCTCTGTGTTCGGAATACCCATTCTATCACATGTGAATGCGCGTTTTCTGTGCGCACTGCTATCACTGACAAAGTCCAAAACAAGCTGGAATGAAAATTTGAGAAACACTGGATGGGTTCCATGAGTAGTTGCTGTAATCGAGGCAGAAGCATTTGCTGACGACGATAATCACCCAAGTGTCTCGCCCTTTGAGCGGCGGCGTATAACGTGATTTAGTCTCCTCTTCACACTTTCGAGGTGCTTGACATCTCCTGATCCGGTTCGGGCACCTGCAGGGTATTTCCTCCCGTCATCTTAACCACACCCCGGTTACGTATCACTACGGACACCCCATTAGTCGAACCGGTTTCCTCCGTGCGGGCGTGTAGGACGCTCTTCACGCTCCGGTAATTCCTCACCACGGCGCCCTTAACGAACTCCCGGAAACTCTTAATGGACGCGTAGTAGATGAAGGGGTTAGCGGCGTAGTTGCCGTAGATCCCGTAGACTGCGAGACGGTAGAAGGCGACGAACTGTGGGTGGGATTTGGTGGCGGGGGACACCCAGTGACGGAGGAGCAGGTAGCTTCCGAACGGGAGATAGGAAACTGAGGGGGAGAACAGGGTGTTAGAATGATATTAAGGGGGAGAGGGGTTTTTAGAATGATATTGAGAGCGAAGGGGTAAGAATGAGATATATGGGGGTTTTGGAACAGTGAAGGTACGATACTGAAGGGAGATGTGTGTTAGAATGTGTTAGAACTGTTAGAGGTACTGAGGTAGGTCGCTGAGGGAGAGGGAGTGTTATAAAGGTTGACAGTCTCTATGGTTTGATGAGGATTGGCCAATCAGTTCGCTGGGTTTTAGGAGACTGTGCTGATTTGTCATGTCTTGTGGAAAACGGCGTCTTCTGTAGTTGAGGTGACTGGAATTTGGAATGTGGCAAATAGTTTAATGCATATTGGCTTTAGAGACAGCGAATCACTTTGTGAAATTTATGCCCATTTGTATGCCGTATGCGCCATATAAAATACCAAAATGTAACAGTCAAGTTCTGAAAAAGCAAAAGGACTTAAGGCTCTAACCTGCAAATACGATAGAAATGAGGAGTAGCGTCATGACACTCTGTCGGTTGAGACCAGTAATCCTTGACACGTAACACAGCAACCCAGCTGTTGTCATAACAACACAGACAGTAGGGGCTATGACCCACACGACAGAGAACACTGTGGACATCCTCTTGAGGAAGGGAGGCAGGGCTTTGTAGCAGCAGTGCAGACTGGCAGGACAGAACTTAACCAGCTCGTCCACCCCTCGACACAGGGACAGCAGACTGACGCACAGCAGCAGGACGGAAACCCCGGACGCCGTCCACACCACGGTTGCCAGGATGTGGCCGCTCTTCGAGGTTCTGAGTCGGGCGTTCAGCGGACTCAGGAGACTGCCCAACTTGCTGATGTTGAGAGCGCAGATAAGGACGGCGTCCGCCCAGGCGTAGAACCTGGCCACAAGGAGGGTTGTGAAGCACATGACGCCCCCGTAGTCCACACTCTTAGTAACCATGACCTGTACCGTCAGCAGGATCCGAACTGAGAACCCCATGTCTGCGATAGCAATGTTCCGGATCAGAATCACCGTCCTTCTGTCTAGCCGTATCACGCCATCCCTTAGAGTTGCTATGACGACCACTGTGTTGCCAAGGAGAGAGACTACTGCAGTGAGGATGGTCCAGGTTAGCATGAGGTTCTCTGACACAGGACCCGGAAGGAGGGAAGGGTCGTAAGGCAGAGGTTTGAGGGAGATTTCATCGTCTAGAGTTAGGTTTGTGCTGTCCATAGACCTCAATGCTGGGAAAAGGGGGTTTGATTAGTTCAGAGTAGATTTTAATTCGGGTTTATTGCTATTATCGAATAATTGAAACATTGACAACGTGCTTTGGAGCCATTGGCTCGATTGAAAAATATCAAAATCCTGATAAATGCTCATTAATCTTGACAGAAACTATAACAAAGAAAAGATAATCAGGGTTCAAGAAATGGATTCTATTCCGAATGAGGGATACATCCTTATCGCCAGGTGCGAATTACCATGTGTCTCAAATTAAGCAGACCATAAGTACCAACTGAGATTTGTTGAGGATACAACAATTTGAAGTCTGCCAAACCATTAGTCTTTGTAATGCACTGTATGAATTAACGAATTCTTCCTCTGTGCATCAGTACCTGACTTCTTCAAATTACCATTATAAAGAAAACATTTCAAGATACAATGCCCTCCCTTAGTAGGGGGTAAAGAGGCTCATGACTGCTTGACTAGAGATGAGGACAATGTCTGAGATGAGAAGATACGAATATAGCACGTGCTTTGCTGCTTTGATTATCAAATGCTTTCAGTGGCAAGGGGGTAATTCTGTGATCTTATATAGACCCAACCTATATATGATTTCAATAATTAAGATTTCAAGCGTCCACGTTTGATGCCATAATATTATCATGTGTAAAAAGAAGCTGTCCATTTTGATCATTTATTTCGGCTGTTAGTAACAACGATGAGCTGATGAGAAGTGCACAACAGACATAATGTGTTCTGCGGGTGGAAAATTAAAAACCAACTTGGCCAAAGTACAAGCCTTGGAGCGGTACATTTCATGGAAATATGCCAAGAAATGCTCAGCAGTTTATGTGCAAGCCTCAGGCTTTCCTCTGCTTGCCACTGGAATGTTTCCAGACAGAAAAAACTTATAGCCATAACTAGCCTTGCATTATATGCGGGGAGGCCATGATACCATTAAATTATCAAATCTGTCAAGTACAAAACTAAATTTAAGGAATTATAAAGTTCACACGATTCGAACCTCTGAAAGTAAGCTCTATTTTGATAACCCTACGTTACCAATGCAATAGGAGTACAGTTTTCAAAATGAATAACTGCTTCCCCTGACAAATGTATGAAATGAGGTAATGTTACAGCGACCAAGCAGCAAAGAATTCTAGCGTTAGTGACAGAACCAAAGTTGTAATTTCAAGAGACAAGTATATGTGAATATGTGATCCACTCACCCCTTTTCGACGATGAACTGTGATTGGTTCGAGCTCCGGTGAGCTGCAATGTGATTGGGTAAGGAGAGGGGTGGAGCCTCACCACTCCACGACTACCATAGGACGTCAATCGCGTGTCAAATTCACAACTCAAAGCTTTTAGCAGTGGCACACACACTCAAATGAAAGCATTGTATCATCAATTCAGCATTTTTAAGTGTGATAATGACATCACTATTCGTCGTTGGCGCGGATTAATAAACATGACCCATAAAAGAGCACTTTTAGAGACAGTATCAAGAGTGGCGTGAACAAAGTGGTAATGCTATCAGTTGATTAGGTTGGTAAGGTGGTAAAGTAGTTTAATGTTATGCGTGGGAGCCAGCCACGCCTCCCTTCTAAGGAATATCATTATATTGAGCACAGGTTTAATATTCGAAAATACTGTGCTTCATAACCAGCGGAAATGAAAAATTGAAATGAGGGATGATCAAAATTGGGATGAAGTTCATAATTGGGGGAAGTTCATAATGTTTGAGGAAGTGGCTGATATTTGATTGAATTCTCTATGATCAACAAGAAATACGCTGTAAGAACTCTAGTAGGCCTCTCCAGTATTGCCTCTCAATAAGTAACTCGAAATATAACTAACCATTTATCACGTGAAACTGAAACGGATAGTTCCGCACCGATGGTGATATGTCTCGGATGCTTATCAATGATATTATGTTGACGGATATCTACTGTCCGACAAGGTGCACCACCATCAATGTCGCTCAAGAAGAATAGTTGGGATTTTAGGTCAAAAACTTACCATTATTTGCCACGATGATGACGTCACACAAGTCAACAATTCACCACTATTAGCCACGATGATGACTTCACTCTCAACCGTGCACACTATTCACGGGTGAGACTGTGATACATATTTATGAAGTATCATTAATTTAAAACCACCTCTGCTTCTGGTTTTGTAAGCAATATGGTGTTTCTTCTGGAGGATAATGAATGGAATGTTGACTCGTTGATTGGTGGATGTGGATGGTTGACAATATAACGAATTTCAGCGCCGATCGAGATTCGAGCGCCGTTATAATCGCCGTTTGTGCTGGAAGACCGGCGCTGTGAAATATTGCTTCAACACAAAGGATGAGAGAAACTCTTTCGAGTGGTCAGAGCATTTCGACCAAGGAGGGAACTGAAGGTTTGGAGCTCGTCCTTATCCAAACAAGACTTGCAGTTCAGGGTTGCCACTTCACCGTAGATTGAGTTTAGTCATCTGAAAATCACGCCATAATGTCCTAATCAAAAGGATAGCATCTAAATAATCTCAAGAAAATTTTCTGACAGTGGCTCTTCAAATTTCTATCTTCTTTTCAGGCAGGTATATTTTAGGGAGGTAAACATACCTTCTTTTCAAATATTCTCCTAATCGCTACATCTATATTGGTCGTGTTTTGAAGAATATTGGTTGTGTTTAGGAAGTGTAGTTTTCAAACCATCTTTCATTGCCATGGGAGCTCTCAGCTCCTACTTAGCACAGACTGTCCGCTCAACTTCATATTGGTTTTCTATGTACTCAGTTCTGCAGAAGGTGGTTGAGAGTGATGTCATTATCATAGCGCAAGATGGGGAATTGAGAGGGGTAAGCCGCCTATTTCCCTTCTCATCTGAAAGTAACTAAATATGAAATATCCCTGAAAACCGTGATGTATTTCAACGTCTAAAAGTTTTAAGATAGACCATTACATCAGATCCATATCCCTTGACCAATGAGCACTGAAGAAACAGTTAGCCAATAGAAGCTGCTGGAATTAGTCCTTACATCTCGTTACATTTATAGTTACATTAGCTTTCCTTGGAGACTTACCAATATATGCTCTTGTAATGACTCACACTCTCACACTACCTGTGAAAAGAGGGCAGCACTAATAGCACTGTAGTGGGAGTATAGAAATGAGTTATTATTGGTCCTTAGCAACTCCTAGGACGCCAATCCAGTTAAAAACAGTTAAACGTTTCCCAAACTCAACACGTGCTTTCCGAAAACTTTTAAAACTAAAAACCTGCAGACCAGTTTTGTGAAGAACAAATTCAGAAATAGGAAAGAACTCCACTAGAAGTATAACTTATTAACGTTTTTAGACTTTCGGTTGAAAATGTCAGAATCTTATCCGTTTTAACATCCTTCCTATAAAAAGTGCTTATACTTTAAACAGGAAATAGTGACGTAATTATTCCACAATTTTCAGAAATATCTAAAGTAAAAATCTAAATTTTACAGAATTTTTACAGAATTGTTACAGAATCGCGGTTCTCATAGAAGGTTGTACAGCTTCTCCTTCATTTATGATAAAATTTAGCCAAGGTCATGAAATCTGTGGTATGTGGTTAAGAGAGCTTTAAAACTTTGCAAGCGACCAAGAAACCATGAGTTATGCACGCCATTCTACCATTCCATGCACTCCCAATTATAACTGAGCAGTTTTTCATAATACCACCGAGAAAATATTCGAAAAAAACGTCTTGTAAACTTTGGCAAAGTGAAGTGGGGGTATTACGAAAGAACGAAGTTGAAGTGCCTGAAGTGGTATTGTTGTAAAGGTGGTACAGCAGCGCTCAGAGTTACTCATGATTAAAGTCATATTATGTATTAAACGTACGATTATTGCAATCAAAACTAAAGTTTTTAACACACCCAATGTTTTCTCCAGTGCTCCTGACTAACATCATCAAGAACTCCATCCTTCCCCAAGCCAAGAAGATAGACTTCCACACCAAGTTTTCAGAATACACCAAGGGAGACAACAGCCTTACTACAGTCGACCTGGACACCATCAAGAACGCTGCTGCTATCGGTACGTGCGCCCAGAACTAACATATGTTGACCTTGTGTTTCACCATCTTATTAAAGTCTGATTTAACTTCATTTACCTTTTGTTTTGCCTTGTTTTAAGCCCGATTAAAGTTTATGTAGTTACCAGTTCGCTGATTTGAAGGGGATGCCGATCTAACGATATAAAACTTTATAAGTTCTCACCTTGGTTAACCAATTTACATCAATGCTCTATTTCAGTTAATTAGGAGCTTCGAGAGAATGGAGTTATTTCATTGGCCTATAGGCTTGAATTTTGTTTTTCATTATCATTCTGAAGTTTAATTTTTGTTTTTGACAACCAACATAATATCTTATCTCTCGTATGTATTTTTATTTTTAAAAAAGGTCAACGCATTACTTTTCATATTTATTACTTTTGAAAATTAAACTCAGAAATTTTCCAAAATTTATTGTGCGGTATTCTGGTGCAGAAATTAACTGGATTTACTGTTTTTTGTAGACAGCACGGAGCTCCATTATTAGACTCAGCATGAAGTTTCTCTGTAGAGATTAAAAGCTTTAACATTTCCAACAAAAACTAGACAGACGGTCAAGTATGTGGTACACGTAGCGTCACTGTCATAATATTTGCAATACTAATTGTAATTTCACTATTTAATTTCACTAATTTCACCATTTTAATTTCACTGATTTTACCATTTTAATCTAACTTATTTCAGTTTTCACCATTTTAATTTCACTACCTATATCTTCAGGCTCAATCACCAAAGCCCTGGGGACGAGTGTCTCTGAGAACTGCCAGAACTTGCTGTATTTCGAGCTAGACCCCCTCAAGAACGCTGAGCACCAGTGGGTAAAATTATTATAGGCTCGACCAATCAGGACGCAGTAATTAGCGAGTCCTGCTTGCTGATTGGTCTAAACTCAATGAGCCGTGGGAAAATTGAACCGCCACCGGTGTAACTATATTCTCGCGGTTTTCGACTGTAAAACTTTTTACTACCGGAGAATCCGTACTAATGTTCTGGTCTAATTATAAAAGTAATAGAATTTTTGGTATAATCCATCGAAAAGATGACTTGTTATTTAAAAAAGGTTTTGGAAAAAATAGTAGACACATTTTAGTAATAGATATACTTCTATTTTTAATAAAAATATTGATTTTTACTCAAATCTATTTGCAGGTACCTATCCGCGATTCTAGTGATGTTGCGCGGCTACGAGATAATGAATCAGATAATCACCCAATCCAAAAGCCGTGGATCTTACCGATGCGTGTTACATCGGCGCGGTGCGCGGCGGATTGAAGTATACATAATACATGATACACTGTGTATACAATACGCTGTGCACAGTGTACAGAACGCTGTGTAGTTTATGCAGTGCTCTGTAATCATTGTATAGTGTATACACTATACAGTGTACAATGTATGAATTGAACACAGTATATACTGTACACTGTACACAGTGTACTGTATACAGTACACGCTTATACACTATACAGTGGTAGGAGTAAGAACTATTCATAGCCCTTAACTTACCCCAAAGATCCAGATATCGGCCAAACATTGACCAATCAGCGTGCTGATTGGTCTATGTCAAATGTGCCTTTGGGTATTGGGGAAGTTGATAGGTCGTAGATAAAAGTTTACCCATCCAAAGCTTTAATGAACATCATAATCAGTTAAGAAAGTCAATTTCCGATTAATTTTGGGATAATTGTTAAAACGCACAACTTTTTTAAATAGCATTCAAATGGTTTTTCTAAGACGGGCGTAGCAGTACAGCATACTTTTACGAATCAGTGTACGGTAGCTTATATCAGCTTGTTTTTCAGCAACTGTCCTTTGTGCTATTCATGGGTTTATTCTGGCTTTTCAACCATCAAAATGAGAGCCGGAAGTTATTTATTATTTAATTGATCTCCAATTAATTTTATCAGTTAGCATTATTTATCAGCTAGCCCGTAATCATTAATCTGTAATATTTCTACACGCAGTCAACGAAAATTATTTAAAAGACAATAACGGTAAATCACATTTCGAGGTATGCGTCTCTTTCATGAAACACTACCCGAACCTTTTACTTGTCTGGGATATGATGTCGTCAATATCGTCAGTGTTATTGTGATTTAACATGATTGTCAATATGACACCAGCTGTGTAAAAATCGATACACAATGATCATTGATCAACCTAATCAAATATGATACAATTTAAAGCATTAGGTTTAGTTATGTCATGAACATTATACATTTCTGATTATACATGATGTACATTTTATACACTTGTACATTTTACAGTACAATTAGTTGAAGATGATCGTTATCTCCAGTTACACACGTGCGCCGCGAACGAAAATAGGCGGATTGAATTGGCTTCAGTTAAATTTGGGCTGCCGGACATAAGCGCACACTTTTGGGATATTCAGATAATCAACCCTAACCAACACCCTAACCCACACCGTTACCCACACCCTAACCCTATCACTGAAAAATTATGCAGGAATGTGTGCGCTTTTGTCCGGCAACGTAAATTTGGTCTACGAGAGGTCGCACTTGTGTGACAGTTTTGTGTCGCACATATGTCACATATGGTGTCGCACTTGTGTACTAAGCTCGTATGCCCAAGATGAAGCTTAGACCGCCTATTTTCGTTCCGCGGCGTTCCTCGGCAGCGTTGTGCCGTACATTCTATCCCTGCAGCGCTCTGTGTGTTTCACCATGTGTTCTGCTAATCTCAGCTGATGTAATCCATCCTATAAACAGCATAATCAATGCCATCCTCGTGAAACGGCTCGTGACTATCGCTTCGTGAAGAGCCTTCACGTTGATCAGGTTCCTCGTGTTTATTAAATGGAGTGCACGAAAGACGAAAGCTACTATTTTGGCCGAAGTTGACTTTTCATTTTTCTTCGTTCCAAGGTAGTGTGGTTTATTTAGGTTCGTAAGAAAATGGGCATTGAGTGTTTTGACCCTCTAGTTTGTCATAGGTAGTGGGTACAGAATAGATGATTGTACAGTTTTTATTGGCACGAATTTTTTGTTTCTTTATTTGCCCTTTCTCACTGGAACTTCTGGCATAAAGATACCGATTCTTCTGAAAGTTTTCAGTTTACAAACAAATATTTTGCCTTTACCGACTTCTCTGATTGGGTTTCTAATACCTAATTCAGGTTTAGGTAACCAATGACCACTTCATTTTCTGCAACCTGTAAGATGTTGTGGCAACCGGCCAAATGATGTTTTACTTCCTGGTTACTTTCCCTTGCCCTACTGTCGCCAGCATAATGTAGATCATACGAGGGATCAAGCGTTCCATAATATCTAATCACTTAGCGTGATGCTGTGAAATCCATCGATTCCATTTGAGTTTTAAGGGGTTTCACGATAATCTCGTTACAATGTATATAATAAATCTCGTTGAACTATATTATTATTATTTTGCATTTTTCTAAAGAATGAAAACCATGTAGATTCTCCAAAGCGAGTTGTAAAGCATCGCAGCACGGGAATGTCAAGCGGTCCCTTTTCGTTAACTCATGAAGATTTTACCATCCCATACAAAATTCTGTGTAATTTTAATGTTTTAAGAACATCCAGAAAATAATATGGAAAACTCGTATCACCTATCAAATCGTGTGTTTTGTTGTAAATGAACTCTCGTCTCTCAGGTGTATATGGTTCAAGTGAAATGTTAAAATTACCACTTGAACATTGACTTCATGTTAACTGATTGTTAACTTAAATGTTAAATGACTACTTACTTAAACGTTGACTTAAAGCTAACTTATTGTAGACTTGAATGTTGAATATTTATTAACTTAACAGCTAAGTCTCAATACATTGTTAACTTGGGTTTTACTTAGCATCAACTTTTTGTTGACTTAATACTTAGTGTGACTCAATGTTAACTTAGTGCGAACCGAGTGTTTACTAAATGTTCATTTGAGTCAGAATGTTAATTTAGTGTCGGCTTAGTTCTTACTCATCGATAAAGTTTGACTCAGTGTTGACTTGATGTTATCTGAGTGCTAACGTAATGTTAATTAAGTTAACTAAGTGTTAATTTGAATGTTAACTCGCAGTACACGAAGGGAAACACCCATCTGAAAAACGTAAGTGGTATCAAGCTGTGAATTATCCGTGAAGAACTACTATTATTCTCCAGGGCTCTCAGCACCACTGGGCAGCGCGCGCGAACAATAGGTGGTTCAGAGTGTTATCCGTGATATCTGGACCTAAAGTTGCGCGGCGTATTACGGCGCAAAGTGTACTTTTCCCAGCGCTTGACGGCGCTGTCTCGTGCCATAAAAAGAACATCGCGCGTAATGCGCCGCGCAACTATGCCCGGATACCACGGTTTAACAATTGACGGCTGACACCTGTTTTTCGCGCGCGCGGCCCTCTCTCCGCACTTACACGTGACGTGTGAGAGGTGGTTGGGGTCCCTGCTGAACTCCGTGCTATTTCAGTTCAGTGGTCTTTTGTTCGTACCCCCTCACTGAAACTAGGCGGACGCAGATGCCAGGACTTTACCATATCTGAGTATCTGGTGCACAAATACGCAATACGCATTTGTATGAAGATCGCTCGAAAAGGAGAGCTCGATAACTTTACATACTTACAATTGCGCGCGCAACTATTTTGAACAGTTACTTACTGTTTTGTAGAGTTGCGCATGCGATTGTTAGTAACTAAAGTCATCGAGTACTCCTTTTCGAGCAATCTGCACACATGCGTTAATATGATGGGCGGTTGATGTGCCTCAAATATGGCATTACCCTGCATCCCTTGACCGAGGGTTTGTGAGGGCGGTACAATCTGCGCTGTCTCGTGTTCCGACAGCATGGCTTGACGAGACTGGCTTCCATTTTCTATTCTTTTTTCTCACAGCAGGCCTACTTATATTAATTTGAATAAGATGAAATTTAACTTGTAATATTTGGGGAATGTCTCTTCATTTTGAATCCGCCAAATTGACCGTATTGTTTTGTCTGTCGTACCGTGATCGCCTCAGTGCTGAGGCCTCAGTGTTGAGGTGTGAAGTGAGAAAGTGTTCGTGGTTTTAGCCCCAGTGAAAGGAATGGCTAACAATATTCTTGTATAAATGTTTCTGTAATATCATCGAGTGGCTGAATTAATCCGTGCGGCCACTTCAAGCAGCATTCATCTTCTTAGATACTATAGTATACTTTCTTTAATTTCAAAGCATTATTTTGAATTCTACCTGGAAGCCACGCTATCTGTTGCCAAGTGTTGTTTCAATGATAAAATAACATTTCTTTTGTTAATTCTGCTATCCTTGCTTTTCTTGGTTCTTGATATTGCTTCTATTACGGTTATATGATGCGCTAGTTGTTTCACCAATCTCAGCCTATTGGGGCATCTAAAACACCAATGTTGAGCAAACTTATGGTGCTTAAATTGGAGAAAGCATTTGGCTCCGGTTAACGTTCCTCCTTCTTTACAATTATTAGGTCAAACAGTGCGCTTCAGCCGGAGCAAATCGTGTCACATAACATTCTATATTTCCTTCGATAGCAACGCCCATATATGTGTAGCAATCCTCGCCCTTATCTCTATAGCAACCCAATGTTGCTTCATCTCTAAAACTTGTAATTCCTCAGTGAAGTTCGGCGGGTGTAACAAGTGTTTCGACTCGACGGAGTTCTCTGACCCGTGTGTGAAGTTGTGTCGGAACATCGTGTCGGGGTGCCTCAAGGGACACATCCTGGCGCGGACATACCTCCAACACATGGCCACTTATCAGCTGCAGTCATACTGTACTAATCAGGTACCTTTGCAATACCTACTTTGAGCACAAAACACACTTGAAAATGACTAATAATGACTTTATCGTGTATATTGTACCATGTACATTGTACACAGTACATTGTACATTGTAAATTGACTTATTCATATCGGTCCATCTCCGCAGCTGCAAATGAACGAGTTGGTGCGTAAGTTCGTTTCGGAGCGCGAAGCAGCCATCTCAACCCTGAGGGCGGACATCAAGTCCAAACTGCAAGTGGACAAGGAGTTCTATAACAGCTGCAGTGGACTCCAGAAGGGCTCTAACGAGGCGTCCCCCAGTGCTGCCTACCAGTTCTCCAGTGTGAGTTGACTGGAGTTGATTCTTCGTTTTTTCACACCAGTCTGGGGCATCCCCTTAGGTTTTATGAGGCACTGCTTGGTATCCCTACTTTTCCCTCATTTTATCCCTCTAAAGCTCTGAATCCCCTGCAGTTGTCCTATACCTTTCCCCGACTTAACACCTCTAAACTCCCTGCAGTTGTCCTACACAATTGATAGTGCTCGGAATACGCTGGACGCCAGCTGGCTCTGCACCTACGTGCTGAGCGGGGTCTCCGAGGTCAACTGCTGGAACCGCTCCTCCGTCGGCAAATACCGACTCAACGTCTACGAGTAAGTCCTAAGAGTACTCGGTTATATGTGCCTAAAATCAGTGGATATCCATGCTGTACGGCATGTTAAACAAGGAGTAAGATAAAATGAAGTTCAAACGAGGAATTGATGCGTGAATAAGTTTCTCTTCCATCAGCCTTGTCCTTTAACATAATTCAATCCTCGATTATTCTAAGCTTATAGCACCGAAGTCCGAAAGTAAGGGAGAATTGGTGTTGGTGATAATTTGACGCATAATACGGATCCTGTCAGCAACACACCAATAAACTGTAAACCTCGCCAGGTTCACCCCTACCGGTCAGAGACAGAACCCCGAAGTGCCCGGACCTGGCCCTGTGGTCATGATAGACGAGCAGATCAAACAGTGAGTTCTCTAGTCTAGTTCTCTAACAGTGATTTCTCTACTATCATCAGATTAAAATAAGTTATGTAACAGAAACGCCAACTAACAAGTAATGATTTTAATAGAATGTGTCGAAAAATATAGAACATTGATTGCGGTATCGGCGGGACATGTTATTTCGATCCGCGAATTGTCGAATAAATTCGGCAGGATCAATTTGACAATTCGTGAGTTGAGACATGGATGTCGCGAGACATGGGTGACCAGGACCTGTCGGTTTATCGATTGTAAATGCGTGAGAAAGTTTGCTAATGGCACAACGCCGATTTGAATCAAAGAAATTGAATTATTCACGGCATCAAATTCAATCCCTAGACGCGACAGTTTATGGCCAAGTCACCGGATCTTTGGCGTCTATTAGTGAGACAAAATTATCTTTATGAATTTGAGTAATGCAAATTAATCGAGGATAATTTGTTCGCGCCCATTGAAGAATATTCGTCATAACTAAAGGAAATGGCAGTTTCATGTAACGCTACTACTGAATCTGCTGTTCTGTTAGTGTAATCGGAACGAAGCCGTGAAACGAACTAAAAACCGTCTTAAATCTGATGTACCTTACTTCGAACTCTCAGTAATCGTAGGTGCACTGTACACACTACAGTGTATAATAGTGTGCCCTCATGCCCTGTAAACCGGAAAACAATGAGCAGGCACCTGTGTCAAGTTTGAGTTTCAATGTTAATTAAATTGACAGCTGTACTGGCAGAGTCGTTGGTCATGAATACCTTAGTACATGAAATTAAGGGGGGGGGTTCAACCCAAATTTTTTGGAAAACAAGTTTCTGAGATAATGGTTGACCCAAAAGGTACACCCTGGGGCCAACTTTTGGCTGGGTTTGGTGAATGACCCACTGGCGCCGCCGTGGCGCCGTGCCCAAAAATGGGCCCAAAATGGGCATATTTTTTCAAAAGCGACTTGGGCGGGATCTGAGGTGTGCTATCGATAGATAATGGTCCCCTGAGTTACCATAAAAAATTTGAAGTCGATATCTCAAAAAATGGCCGAGTTATGGCCGAAAAACGTATGCCCATATATGGGCATACACGCGTTGCGCAAGCCTATTTTGTCCCATAACTTGGTCAAAAATCAATATTTTTGAATGAAACCAACTCAACTTTATTCGATAAATAACGTTAAGTTACGTATTCTCTGCAAGTATGGGGTTGATTGCTGCTAAAATGGCGATTTGAGGTCCAAAAAACTTCTAAAAAACCACAAAATCGCCATTTTCTCGGTTTGCGGTTTTGTGATAATCGACTTTACATTTTTTTCAATATCTCAGCCGTTTTTCAATATTTTTACATGAAAATTTCAGAATCGCTTCAAAACTAAATTTCGCACTTATTCTATAGACGGATTTTTGATTGAGGTCCGCAAAAAAATTTTTGGTCCGAGGACCAAAAAAAATTTTGATGTCTGTTTCGTAGTATTATGCCACAGAGGGATTGTCTTGATTTATTAGAGCCTAATAAAGTTCGGCCTTATCGCTGAGGACAGTACGACAACAGATCCCCAGGCCCAAATCAACATTTCACCTCTTGAGATCCTCTGTAAAACCCGTTTTACTTAAATTCTTAACTGGGACAAGTCGAACTCCTACGTGCGCGGTTTTTTCATGCACATGAAAAAGCCGCGCACGTAGGAATTCGTCACATGACCGTTTCGCCCCCTCCAGTTTAACAGCCTAATCCCCGATCCTTCTTGCCGGTTTTCGGCCTAATTATAACCCCGAACCCTCTTACAGGTTTACAGACTATAAGTACAACGTCGAAGAACTCTCACAAGGCAGAGACGTATTGAAGCCGAGCGCTGCCACCCCCTTATCCTTCACCCTATTGACACTATCCGTAGCTTTGTACTTAGCCTTGACTTGAGCGTGTGTGCGCGCGTCTTTTACCTCTTGTTACGTGTCCCTGCGCGCACTGCTTTAATAGTCCTAACGCTCTGGTATGCAGATCGCTCGAGAAGGAGTGTTCGATAACTTTAGATACCAGCAATTGCGTGCAACAGTTATTATTACTGTTGTGTGGAGTTGCGCCCGCAATTGTTTGTATAAAGTTACGTCATATGCGAGAATTGAGAATTGAAATTTACCGTGCTCCTTTCTACCAAAATAATGAAAAATAAAGCACGTAGCATTTGGGTCGCGTAACAAGTGGTTCCTTCCTGTCTTTATATAATAATACCACATGTTTACTTGTTAATAATTGTTATATGTGAACGTCTTAAGTTGTGAAAAGAGGCACAGATTAAACGATGTATTTGTGATGATCCTTGCGTCAGTAATTAGAAATAACACTGTCATTTCATGCGGATTATTGGGTAATTCCGACAACCGACGTGTTTTAAATGTGTCAAAATTATTTTTGAATAAAACAGTCAGCTGGTGTTTATACATAAAACTAAGTTTTTCATTTAAAAATCATTTCTGGTTTAATATTTGAATGCATTTTATCTAGTCTTTTCTCTATTTGTACTTTTTGAAATAATTACTTTTTGCCGTAGAAAAGTACGTATTTAATGCAAGACTAGGCGGTAATGTTATGTGATTTCATAGGTCGAAGGCAGTACGTCAAAAAGTGGGTTACAAGGTCAAAAGGACATGTAGAAAGGGCCCGGCTTGATAGTTGAAATGCATTCGATGTGTTTCTTTCAACCCATGAACACACATACCATTACCTGGCAGATTCTTTTCACTGGTGGTTCCTCGCGTTATTCTTTTCAAATTCTATTTAAAATGTTGCCGTGTGCAGAATTCCATGACCTTGAAAACTGAGTAACTATTGAAGTTTTGATGAACAATTCAAGTATCTTCATAGCTGTCGATAATTATTTATTCTTATGATTATATGAAAGTTGATAAAATTTAAGAAATCTTCTATCTTTAATTTTGTGTCGGCGTGTGTGTGGATTATTGTGTCGGCATCATAGATTAAAATGGGAAAACCGTGTGTATGGACACTGTGTCGGCGTGTGTGTGGATTTTGTGTCGGCGTGTGTATGGGCCATTGTGTCGGCATCATAGATTAGAATGGGAAAACCGTGTGTATGGGCACTGTGTCGATGTGTGTATGGGTTTGTGTCGGCATGCACGTGCAGATAGTGGGAAATGCTTGCGTTGCTATGGTAACATGAGAAGTGTGTGAATTTCATTTCTTGCTTCACGGATTTTGTTTCGCTATTTCCCTGAATAGCATTGGTTCTGATTCGAATAATCGAATTTTTCGATGCGGTAAAAAGATTTTCATTTATTTGAACTTTATAGGACCGAAATTTGCAAGTGTGATGCTGCGTAACAGCGCCGAACGGGCCTGCTAGTCTTAATTATAATTTCGTAAGAGCACGTGAATTATGTCTGTCTGTGCCGCCGTATACAATTAAATTTGACCTTGCCAAGAAAATATCAAGGAAAACGAAGGCTAAGCAGGGCTAAGTCGCGCCGTTGCTATGGATACACGTATTCTGCACGTGCAGATTATGATCAGTTCTATGCGAGTGCTTTCTGATACGTTGTTGACTGCTGCATTGTAGCGTTTGATAGAACGGCCTGTTTACCGTTTTTCATTTGAAATTCAAGATCTGAAGATAAAGGACGGGTATGGCTCGCATCGTGGAGGCTATTTCCCGTAGCATCTCTTCATTAATCTGTGGCCGACGTCGGTCGATTTAAATCAATGCTGAGTTGATGATAACGGAAAAATGTTAATTTAGAGAAATTTAAGGTTGGCTAAAATCAAATTGAATCGAATTTGGGCATAGCACATTGCGAATTTGGAGGACTGCTCTTGGCGTGAATCAATGCTTAATTCAACGTTAAGTATGAGTACGATACTCGGTTTTAATTTTCAGATTTAACTTCATCATACAAGAGCAAATTATAACAATCACAACTTGCCCGGTCCAGCATTATTAAAAGTAACCAACGAATTATGTTAAATTTGCTCCTTCATAAACTTTTTGTGAGCTTATTATTTGATTCTGTATTATCTAGCAGGCCCAACGGGCATTTCTAGTTTGTTCATAATATATCACATTAAACTGTTTGCTGTATCACTAAACACTGGACACTATTTGAAATTTCTGATCAGGAATATGGAAGATGTGTCGCTGTATGTTAAACTGGTTTTTGACCGTTTTACAGTTGCACCACAACATGTGTTTTTATCTTTTTGCGTCGCGCTTGTTCTCAATCCATGCAATTTAAGTTGCAGGCTGAATTGACGTCTGGCCCTAATTTCTCTTAAGTACAACGCCATTCAAAACAACAATTACGGATTGAATTTAATTGTTAATCAAATTGTACATGGATCAGATAAAAATTCTTAACGTCTAAATTTCTATTTCTAATAATCAATCAATTACCAAAGTCAAAATGTAAAACGAAATCAAAAGTAAAAAAGAATTGCACCCATTTATTCTAAATCTGTGGTGGGCACTTTATTCCCCTCCGGACGTCCGCATTTTCATTTAAAAACTTTTGGTCATCAAATTCATGCCTGTTTTCTCAAAAACGATGACAAAATCAACTTGAATTGATTGAATTGATTTGTAATCATTTTGGCTCGAAGTCGAAAATCCAAGTCAAAGTTCTAAATAATCGATCATTTTCTAGTAAATTTTCATAAATGCGGACGTCCACATTTGGCTAAACATCCCCTCCCAGTACGTCCGCATTTTCCAGACTCCTCCTCTTAATGGATGGCCCCTAATAGGAATATGAAAATTGTGAAAATTTGATGAAATGATGAGTCATAAATTAGTCCATGGCGTGAGATTATTTCTTTGTATATTCTTCGCAGGCTTTCTGTAAATTGTTCATGAAACTCGGTACACCAGTCTGAAATGATGAAAATAGTTAGCAATGATGATAAAAGAGTGTAACTTAAGCAGTCAAAGACCGAATTTGCGAGGAAATTGTGTATACGTACGTGACGTGAATTGAGTACATGAAAGATAGACATCTATCTAATGTGGCCGGCGCGCGCGCGTAATTCAATTTTAGCGCAACGTTGATAGAATGAAGTTATTAGGAATTCGCGCCAGACGAAATTCTTCAGATCATGCGGGTCGGTCGGTTAAGCCAAGCTTAATAAGGTGGACGTGGAAAAACTGTCGCTTGCCTGACTGAAACAACAAAAGGCCTGTTTTCCCGAATCCGATTTAGGAATGGTTGGTAGTTGGCTAAATAAGGTACCAATAGCAAGGCCCCACAGATAGGTAGGTTCATGGTAGGTAAATAGTGCACATAGCAATCCAGTGGAATGTGAAAACGTTGCTATTCTTCATGCTTGATTTGATGTTGGTATGTGTACGTAACTTCATTCTTCATGTTTGATTTGATGTTGAGTGGTGTCAACGTCATAGAGTCGGTATGTGTACGTAACTTCATTCGTCATGCTTGATTGGGTCCCGAGTGGTGTCAACGTCATAGAGTTGGTATGTGTACGTAACTTCATTCGTCATGCTTGATTGGGTCCCGAGTGGTGTCAACGTCATGCGGAATTTGCATACGTCGCTGTTCGTCATAGATGACGGAGTGGTGTCAGCCAACATATATAAAGCCCTGTGCTGCAGCTCTTGTCATTAGTTTTCATTTTATTGTTCGAGTTGTCTTGCTTAATTGCTCAAAAATGTTGTAAATAATGACAAACTTTCAAGAAACTGTTTAAATATCGAAATGGAAACAAAAACTTGTAGTACACCAGCTGTTACGAAGGTGTAATAATTACCAGTTGTCATAATGCAGAAACTCAGAAAGTGTGTAATTCGCATTTGGTGCAAGAAACGCACAAATCAGGCTCACTTGTGGCTAAAATATGGGGCACCAATAGGCCATCGGGGACAAACCTTGAGAAAAGGCACCATAATTGAAATACCTGTGAGCGATCCCTAGTTCTTCTTGGGTGGCTGAATTATTGAGTATCGAATGCTTCCTATGCCTGAGGGGTGACTGACCTCACGGTTTGCCCACGGTGGTTTTCACTTAGCTTTTCTCGGCTTTTAGCCCAAAATGAGCCTCAGTTGTTTGTACGTAGCTGGCAAATTATCTGAATTTTTGCAGTTATTACAACTTAATCAGCTGGCGTACAACAAGTTTGTGTGTACTTTCATCGCCAGTACTTACTTTAGCAGCCCAGTTTATCAACCAGGTAGGCAACGCTCCCCCAGGGTTGTCGAAATAATACAGGAAAACTGAAACATTCGCCGTTTATGATTCGGTTTCGATTTATTGATTTAATATCAAAGTACTAAAGTAACAACTTTCAGGGCGATTGGATTTGTCCAATTTTCCGAAATTTTTTATTTGGTGTTTTCAGCACACATTGGCGGGAAGACAGATAGTGGATTTCCCCAGAATATCTACCTTTTGTGCCACTTCCAGCTTCGTTAGCTCTGAAGGTCATGGTTTGTTCGTACTGGTTAACCCTCACGACTCCTTTCACCTCATCAACTACTCTCTCCTCAGAGTTCTTCCCTGTGAGTGTTGATTTACAATCAATTTACACCATAATCACATATAGAAATATATTCAAAAAACTGCGAAACCTGTTTTCGGTTGTTCCAAAAGATTTTAAAGTTCTTTCGCTAAGGTGCAATTTTGCTAGTTACAAAACCTCTCAATTTACACCACTATCACATATAGAGACATACATTCGAAATAGTACGAAGGCTTTTGGTTGTTCCAAAAAGATTTAAAAAGTTCTTTCCTAAGGTGAAATGGCCGCGCAATGACTTATTCCTTTATTATCAACATTTATGCATCATCATGCTATAAATGATGAAATGACATCTTTCAAAAGGCGGTACCCCGTCCAATAGAAAGGCTGTGATAGGTTATTTTTCGACAATCCATAAACATTAAACATGTCATAGACTGGTTAACAAAAGAATTTGTACAAGATTTTCCACCTTTTTTACCAAATCAGTGGCAGGTTTTGGACGGGTTCGCCTCATTTAATAACAAACGTTGCGACAGGTGGTTGACACGTTCTCGACAGGTATTAGACAGGTTTTACACGGGTTCTATTTTTATTGGACTGGATTTGATGGGGCACCGCCTGTCAGGAGGCCTTAATTCAGTTAACAAATGTAACACAAATTGTCTGGTAACAAATCCACACTTTTATTTACCGACACTTCCCATCTTTAGACTGTTAACTCACCAATAACGCACCATGTTTTGGGGGCTTCTGCACTTTCCTCCAAGATCTTACTCCTCCTGGAAAATACATAGTCCCTGTGACTAAGTGGCCACGGATACGCAACTCTCCAGTATATTACTTGTTCTTCCTTTGTCTCAGAAGTAACGTATAGTTCTGAAAAATACATTGAATGCAAAATAGATGATCAAGGATTTAACAGACGTTTTCTTTCTATCATTCTTTCTCAGATATCTAATAATTATTTTCCACTCAAAGTTATTACTCTTGAAATTTTTATTTATTATTGAAGTCTGACTAATATTCTTCAGGGAGGTTTCATGATAAATGATGGCTAATAACGAGGATATATTTAATTCTACAATTCAGATGACTAAGCAGTCAAGACATATCAACAAACATGCCACATGATAAAAACGGCGCGCACTGAGTGCGCGCCGTCTTTATGTGGAAACACCACGGTAAGTTTTCTCACTGTATGGAAATTTGCCAGGGTTTTCTACTTACAAGAAAATTACCTCTCACAGAACCCACCATTGCAGTAAGAGTCCCACTTCTTCCTGTACTCGAGATCATTGTATACATCACTGACCGTCTCTGGAGGAATGCTCTTCAGCTCACCATAGCACTTGTAGTGGTACAACTTGGAATCCTGGAAAACAGGCATGTAACACATAATATAATGTGTGCTTGTAGTTTGAAACAAGACAGCTAGAAAAATCTTAATTGGCAATATGTCCTACTCATAGCTCCTTTTCACAAGTTCTCCTTCAGGATTTTTGGAACTATAGTTCCCTTAAAGATTGGGACTATGCAGTACAATTGTGAATCATACATTTATAGACTATCTTATCCGAGTCCTTTCTACCTATACTTTTACCTACTTTTTGACATGTTGCTTTCAGTCAGGACGAAAATTACTGCCTGGCTAGATGACTGGTCACAAATATCTGATGATGGTGGTTAGAATTTTGTTATGAAAGTTGGACGCTTTTGGGTTGATTTTTTCTATGGTACCAAATTATGTTGTCACACCTTTCTGTGCATATCTTTGTTTTTGAAACCCTTAAATTATTATGAAATTTAAGTTTGATTGAAAAAAAAAGTTTGATTGAAAATCGTATATTTTCATATTCTATTATAATTTTAGAGCTTTGAAATAATAAAAAATATGACCACATACCTTTTCATAATAGATTTGCAAATAGCATAGAAAACAAAACAGGTATCTACTTATCTATGAAAATTGTGATCAATTACTGTAGCTGAGGTGTCGCCACCTCTGAGATCGGTGTCTGACATTTCCACACGAAAGCGCCGTTCGTACGTGGGTGATACTGATTTAACAGTATATCCACCTACGTACATGGCGCCATGGGATTGGAAATTTCAGAATGATTCTTATTTCTCGAGGTGGCGACACCTGCGTGACTAGATAGTTTTGCATAATCATGCTCTATGAAAGTAATATTAACATTACTTGAAAATATGTTCATTACCTCAGCATATTTCCGATGTATTTCAAATGAGAATCCAGATGTTTGATTTTGTGTGAAAAACTCATAATCTTCTACTTGAGGGGTATCAAGCTCTGATATGTAGTTAGTGAAATCATTTCCATTCATGACAGCTTCTGTTTGATAATTAAAGATATCATATTGTCATAGTTTGTGGCTTGGATTTTGGGGCAAAAGGATTGCAAAAAATAGGAAAATTTGTCATTGTCCACAATGGCAGCGATAATGATTTCTATATATACATTGGCAATGGAGATCCTTTGACTATCAATGATGATGCATCCATTGTCAAAAACGATGATCCCTATCACCATTGTTGACAATTTTCAATGATCATCATTGGCAGTCATTGTTGGCAATGTAATGGCAACAATGGTGTCTGCACTCACTTAAAATCTCCTCACTTTTAACCAACATTTTCACATTTGTGGCTTTTCATTTGTCTTATATTGAATTCAAAGGTCAAATTGTTATATTTATCGAGTATCATAATATTCCAGACTATAAAAATATATTGAATTCAAAATATTTATTGATCATTACAGCTCATCACAGGAAAAATTTTAAGGTTTCGCATGTTCAGATAGATGGGATGTTGTCCCTAATTTGGTAACATAATTTCATCGCAACAGCCTGTCTTCATCATCATTCTTCATGTCATGCACCTCTACAAGGTACTCTTAGTTTTCTTTAAAACTGAGATACATTTTGATGCACCATTCTATGGTGCCCTGATTGAAATAGTAATAATTTAAAATAAAAAGAAAGTCAGTTTTACCTATTTATACAGAAATATAATAATTTAACAGTTATGAATTAAAAATAAATAGCTGTCTATGAATTATGAAAAAATAGTCAATAAAAAAGGTCACTAGAATATAACTATGGAAAAAAACAAGATACGACAAAAATAAAGACATTTGTCATCATTAATTGTGAGAAAAAGTATTTATTCCTTTCTTTTTAGCAATGAAAGGGTTTTCCAAAAGATACTTATTAAACTTTTCTTTGCGTATCAAATAATTTGAATTACCTTCAATTTTATCAATGATAATATTAGAGATTTCCCAGAACTGGTTATCTAAACTAAAACAGTCTGCTTTGAACTTTTGTAAGTTTGTTTTGAATGAATTTACATCTTGTGATGACTTAACAAATGGTGGTAAGTTGTTCCAATACTTCTTAATTCTATCAGGTAGGAATGATTGCCTCAATTTTAAGATATTAGCATCAACTTTAACATTAACTTTACTTACAATTTTTCTACCAGATCTACTTAATTTAAAAACATTCTTTGCATAATCTACTTTACCAGTGACAATCTTGTAAGTTTCTATGAGGTCACCACGGATACGTCTTTCTCCAAGAGTAGTAAGATCCATCATTTCCAGCCGCTTGCTGTAGGGAAGAAGGCCAATATCATTGGCAAGACGAGTGAACCTGCGCTGAATTGATTCCAACTCCAAGATTATTGACCAATTCCCATGGCAAGCAACCGGATTCCAAAGTTGGACACAATATTCTAGTCTAGGACGAATAATTGCTTTGTAAACTCTAGACAGTAACCTATGATCTCTGTTGACCATATTCCTAGAAACCCAACCAATGCATTTATTGGCTAACTTAATACATGATCTAATGTTCTCATCCCAGCCCAAATTTTCACTTACAAATAATCCTAAATCTTTTTCAATATTAACACCTTTCAATAACATACCATGGAGGAAATACTGATGATGTGGATTCTCATTATAAGCTAGATGCATAACTTTACATTTTTCAGTATTAAACTTCAGAAGCCATAACTTTTCCCATTTCTCTAACATATTTAGATCTTCATTTACCTGCATTTTATTGCCAGCATTTGCAATGAGTTTGAGGTCATCTGCAAACAACATACTAATATTCTTAAGTTTATCTGGTAGATCATTAATAAAAAGTATGAACAATAAGGGTCCCAGAACTGAACCCTGAGGAACACCACTACGAACTGCTCTGCTTGTTGAATAGCAACCTCTGACACTTGTTCGCATAGATCTATCAGATAAGAAATCCCTCAAAATATCAAGTAAAGGACCTTTTATACCATATCCTTCAAGTTTAGTTAGAAGTCTAAAATGAGGCACTGAATCAAATGCCTTTAAATAGTCAAAATATAAAATGTCAACAGGGTAACCAGCATCAAACAAATCTAATACAGAGTCAAATGTTTCAAGAAGATTTGAAAGACATGATTTCCCTTCAAGGAATCCATGCTGGACATTTGAAATATTATTTTCAACAATATTAAGTATATGCTTTCTCAAAAATTTCTCATAAATTTTACACAAAATACAAGTTAGGGAGACTGGACGATAGTTAAGGGGTTCAAGTTTTGAATCTTTTTTATGCAGTGCCACAACATTGGCTGTCTTCCAGATATGAGGTATTTGACACTTCTCAATGCACTTAGCATATAACAAAGTTATAGATCTTACAAAGTTTGAATTATCAGCTAAGGAAAATAACAACTTAGGATGAATATTATCAGGGCCAAAACTTTTATAAATATTGAGACTTTTTAATTCATTAAACACATCTTTCTCAGATATATGAACATCTTGTGCACATTCAGGTGTAGACTTATAACAATCCTGAGGAAGTGGTCCAAGTGGCTCCTCCACAAAAACAGAAGAGAAAGCATCAGCAAGACATTCGGCTGTCTCATAGTCATTTGAAGTTAAGGAACCTGACTTTTCATCCTTCCTCAAGGTTGTGACCATTGATTTAACTTGACGCCTACAGCGGAGATAAGAAAAAAATGCTTTTGAGTTATGCTTCAAATCAGCAGTGATAGTCTTTTCATAACGAATTTTTGCTTTTATCTCTACATCTTCAAATTTTCCCTGCTTGCTCAAGGCTACATCTAACATTTCTATACTCCCAATTTCATCAAAATCTTGCCATGCTTTATTTTTAGCTCTCATTGCACGACGGAGAGAGGAATTGATCCATGGCATGTTGTAATTGTCAATTTTTCCTGGCTCACAGGGCTTAACAGGTGGGATAAGCTCAGATATTGATGACAACTTGCCATGGATTTCTCCCCACATTTCTTCAACATTCATGATTTCAGTATTTTTGCTAAATTCCCAGTTAGTTTTATATGACTCCTTTAAAAGTTCATCAGTGCTTATTTTGGACCAGCACCTTTTAACATCATCAATATCAATAGAATGTTCTTTTTTGGGTCTAAATAAGTTTAAATTAATGATTAAAGACATATGATCACTTTTACCTAATGGTGGACCTATCTCAAACTCACTAACAAGAGAATCATCTGAACAGAAAACTTGATCTATTGTACTTTCTTGAATGGAGCCACTTACTTTTCTTCTGCGAGTCACCTCATCTGTTATTAGCCATGAAAAACCAGAGTTGTGAACAGTTTCCAGTACATTCTGCTGGAGAAGCAAAGATTTACTGTTTGTGTCCATGGGTCCAGCAACATTACCAGATAACCATGAGATATCAGGGCAATTGAAATCTCCCATAATCAGTTTTTCTTTGTCATCATCTGTGGGTAGAGAAATCTTGGAAGCAAAATAGTCTAAAAACTCGGTATTTTGACACTCATTCAAGGAGGCAGATCTGTATAAACAGCCTAGCTCTATTTTCCCAACATCTGTTTGAATAGTCACTGAAGCTGAGTCTAGACTGCTGTTATGACTTCCCTGTACAACTTGTATGCTCTCATGTACATAGATGACTGACCCACCACCTTCACTCACTTTACATCTTGAAGTTGTCCTATCAAGCTTGAAGTTCCTATTACTAGTATAAGCATTGAATCCAGGGATATTGATTTCAGCTAATTCAAGATCATCATTGAAGTGGGATTCTGTAACACAAACAATGTCAATGGCATTCATCTCAATGATTACACGTAACTGTGAAAGTTTGTTATAGAGCCCATTTGCATTGGTGTAATAAACTTTTAGCTGTTTTCTTATTGCTTGGCTAGTGTCTGCTGTTTCAATTGCCTGACCTGTTCTTCCCTCAACTTCTGTCGTTTTCTTCTCTCCTCCCTGACAAAAAACTTGGCCTCCCTATCCACTCGACACAAATCCTCGTTCACCCAGTGGTCAGTACCACATCTGTAGCCCTTCCCCCCATTATGCCAAAAGGTTGCAATGTCAACAGACTTGAAAACAACCACTAGTGGACGTGGAATAATTTCATTTGCTTCATTTTTCCTGACTTGTCCTGCTCTATAACAAGTGACTATTTCTTCAGGGACCATCCCAATTTTATCTGAGCACAGATAGCCAATGTCATGCTTAGCTCTTTGATCACCAACAACACTACTAGGAGCCTCAGGGACCTTTGAAACAATGACATTCTTAAGCTTCTTTTCTCTTTCAAGCTTTTCCACGCTAAGAGATTTACAAACATCTTTGACCAGGGTAGTGGATCTTGAGGCTTCCAAAACCTCCTTCTGGTTACTCCTGATAGCTTCTGCATATGTTTTGACATCTTTTTAACACCTGACTGCACAGATTTAGTTGCAAATACGACATCTTCTCGAACAGTCTCAATTTCATTTTTAACAGCTTCAAGCTCTTCACGCACAATTTTTCTGATGGACATGTGTGATTCAGTGTCATTGCTAGGGTTGTGTTTCTGATGGAGACAATTGAAACACCACCAATTCTTAAGGAGTTCAACATGTTCAGCTAGCAACCCACTGAGATTGACACAATTAAGGTGAAAACATTTCAGACATTTGGAACATGTGATAGATCCTGTAACAACAGCTGACTCACCACACACACATGAACTGTCATTTTTTGGAACTTTAGCTTGGGGGCTTGAAGTTTGAGAAGTTTTTCCATCACTGTTGATCTTCTTTCTAGAGTAGGTTCTTTGACTTCTGTCCCTCTTTCTTGAATGATTTACTTCTGTCCAATCTCCACCATCAGAGTAAACAACTCTCACAGGTTCATCAGTTTCCTCCCCATTGTCTTCATCTTCAGTTGGGGGATTATGAAGTTCTTTGAACCTTGTAACATGAGAAGCCATGTCAAACAAAACAAAACGTAACAAAAATCTTGAAGTATTTTGGTATTCAAATGACTACAAAGATGACTGTATTTGTTCTACAAAGAAGAATTTTGAGTATTTGTTAACCGGTTGACCTACAAAGACATCAGCTTCTTCATGGGATCAGCGAGCAAAGCAGATCATCTGAATGTCCTCAGGGCACACTTTGAAAAGATAATCAATCCCAGCATTTCTTGGAGAACGATATGAAGCTTCCTGGATCTGATTTTTTCTAATAACTACAAGAAAATTAGAGGGAAATTTAGAGGGAAAAGGGTCCACTGTTATGTTAATCATGGTGGCTGCCTTTTCAAGTATTGATATCAAATCACAAGTGATTTTTTCAAGTTCTTTGCAAAAAGCAACGACCCTCAGAGAATCTATGTTTGGTCAGTTATAATTTGCTACTTTGCATGTGTTGCTGTAATCAGCATCTGTTATGTTCTGATAAACCTCAGTGCGCGTGCTAAGTTCCCCTAACCAGGGGTGCTAAGTGCTTGCCTTGCTAAACACGTATATCCCTGTGTGGCTCGCGCGGCGCCCTTCCCCAGTGTCATGTCCCGTAGGGAAGCGCGCGGCGCGTACACACACCTATGCGGGCTTAGGAAGTGCTTGCCGCACCCCGCACTCTGTGCGGCGTGCGCGTAACCAGGGCCCTGGTTAGGGCAAAGTGCTAAAGAATCTAATAAAGCGCGTACACACACCTATGTGGGCCTAGGATCGTTGCACCGCGCCACGCACTTCCTCAGAAGCGCGCGGCAAGTACACCCACCTATGAGGGCTTAGGAAGCGCCGCGCGCTTCTGAAGAACAAAGAAGCGAAGCTTACAGTTACCGCGCAACTCAAACTTGTCTGACGTCGTCGCGCGCGCTAGGGGTCTTCCTAAGCCCGCATAGATGTGCGTAGGCGCGCCGCGCAACGCACACAGGGATATATGTGTTTAGCAAGAGGGAGTCAGGCAACGCCTGACAAACTCAAACTGCACTACTGCAGGGATCTACGTGTTTAGCAAAGCCGCTTCGCGAACATTGAACAAAGATATAAACGTGTTTATCAATTCGCAAACGCACGCAGATGCACTTCTGACTTCCGTTACAGTTATCGAAAGTGAATCTGCAGTGCATCAGAATTGCACATTTTATTGAGCTTTCGAGCCTTCAGTCAACGAACGATCTGCACAATTATGGTATGTCTCCCATATAAACGGCTCTGAGTGACGTCACAGATCTAAATGTCAATTTTTCTGTATCCTTAACCTATCCATAGCCCTAACCAAAACCCTAACCTTAATCCTAACCCTAACCCTAACAAATCCTGACCCTAATCGTGGCCCTAACCCTAGTCCTTAAAGCGCTAGGTGCGCTTAATTATATTTTTCTGAGTGACGTCATTGTCATAGATAATGAAGGCTCCCGTTTATATGGGAGACTCACCACAATTATGCTTTTCTGCTATATTTTTTTAACAGTAACTGGGAGTGGGTATTACACGAACGTTCAATTTCAAACAAGCGCTGCTTTCGTGTGGACTGTGGAGATTTCAGAAGGCAATTAATCAGTATATAAATGTATTTTATTTTGAAATTGAATGGAAAGGAGAAATGAAAAAAGCTTATAATTGCAAGTTGAAGTCAGGTATTATTTGGAAATAGTATGGGTATGACAAGTACATAAATTTGTAACCGAGATGTTGGGACTTGTGCCTTTCCTATGAAAATTGGAATAGGATCCAAAACTTGTAAAGTAATAATATGAAAATGCTCTTATGAGAATAAACCTTGCTAAAAATTTAGTAAAATTCTACACAAAATCTATGGCAAAACAAAAATTTTAAAATCTATAGCAAAACAAAAATCTTCCGCAATAGTAAAATTTTTAAGCACCTTTTGAAAATTAACGTAAATAATATTTAGTTTTAAATGAAGCCTTAGTCTGGCATTAATAATAACAGTAAATTTTCAAGATCATTTTCAAATATCTTAAACAAATTAAATGGCAATATGATTAAGCAGTCCAGAACTGATTTCCAGTTCCCAATTTTCTATTCCCACTGGAAAAACGTTCATTTTTTATTTATTGTTTTCTAATTATAATCCAAAAATTATAACACTTAGAATTATAATATCCTTCTATTTTTAATCACTACAAATAACAATCATCTTCTAAGCTTCTAGTTCTATCGTCTAACCATTTGTTTCATGGCGAAAATTACATTTTGAAAAATACTTCGATTTCGCAAACGCCGATCTCTATAACGTTAATTAACTTCCAATAAAATTGAAACTTAATTCCGATTTGTTACGATGATTTTTGGTTATCACGTTATCAAACTTAAGTTTAAAATCAATATGA
Source organism: Beroe forskalii (assembly GCA_011033025.1). Lineage (NCBI taxonomy): Eukaryota > Metazoa > Ctenophora > Nuda > Beroida > Beroidae > Beroe > Beroe forskalii. The sequence goes on along the minus strand of WFMF01000110.1, from coordinate 73,130 downwards.
ATAAGTATCCGTAAAAACTTATCCGTAAAAAATTAAATGCTTTCTACTCCTACCTTTACAATTACATACATAGTGCATGAATCGGTAAAAATATTATCTATAAATACAAGAAATCAACGGCAAGCACATCTACAGACATGCATTAAAAATAACTTCGATTTAATCAAAATGATGAAGATAAAATATTTCCATGTATCCTTAGCTATATGAGTCTAACTCTGATAGTTCAATTCTGCTGTAAAATATATAGGATGCGGAAACGCAAACGATAATAAAAAGGGTCAGCAAAATTTTGAAAAAAACAAGTTCACATTTTCTCATTTCAAATGATATCAATATGGGGTCACGTGATTCATGATCAGATTCACGTCATTTATTCCTTATAAGGGCATCACGTGATTCACGCCAAGGATTGTTCAGCCTCGCCATCTACGAGAGTCTCGGTCTTTCGCTTGCGTCTAAAAATTAAAGGGGAATTAGAAATCGCTATTTTATGGAACTTAAAGTTCCGGGCCACGGGTGAAGGCTGAAAGGTTGTTTCAATTATGATATTTTCTTCCTAAACCGACAAACTTCGAAGAATCACCTGAATTTACTAGGGAAACAACTGCAGAATTAGAACGCAGATAATGACAGAGTGAAAAAACCTCTCATCTAATTCTAACACTCATCTAACACTTAACATGAGGAAGTAGCCCGGGTCCGAGTCACGTGACACGTTCACGTGACACCTGGTCCCCACATGGCATATCACATGACTACCACGTGGTAACTAAGTGGTAACCACGTGACTAATGTCTGAGGATCACCAAGTTTGGCATTTATCCAAGTTACCTGAACAAAATGAGGTAGGAGGAGATTGGCATTTCTCCAAGTTACCTGAACAAAATGAGGTAGGAGGAGATTGGCATTTCTCCAAGTTACCTGAACAAAATGAGGTAGGAGAAGATTGGCATTTCTCCAAGTTACCTGAACAAAATAAGGTAGGAGATGATTGGGATTTCTCCAAGTTACCTGAACAAAATGAGGTAGGAGGAGATTGCCATTTCTCCAAGTTACCTGAACAAAATGAGGTAGGAGAGGACAGCCACCAGAGCCACGGAGCAGGAGGCAGCAGTTCCAACCACCACAACCTTCCTGTCAGACTCTTCCTCCTCAATGAGATACTCTGAAGGAGGCAGATCATGGGTGGACATTCACATATATCGTTTCATGAGTGATATGGTCAAATTCGCGCGCAGCACTTAAAATTTCGAGCTGGAATTGGTCCAAGTTGTGAACCAGTAGAGGAAGGAAAGGCTAACCTCCTTGACTGAGTGTCGTGTTCTGTGACCAATCATCCAAGAAGTCACCTACCAGCGAACGCTTCTTCCTGGGAAAAGAAAACCGATAAAGATATTATGTTTATAGATTGATTGAAAACGCCCAGTGGGCGCTGGCATGTGCCTCAATAGAAGTATCAAATATACTGATAACACAGCAAAAAGTCTGCACATAGCTCAAATTGAAAACTATCAAAACATAGAATTAAAAGCATTGACCCAAATGGCAAATAAGTTAAAAACACGATTAAGTTTTGCGCGTAACAAAACTCAGGTCCTCAGATCCTCAAAATTAAACTGAACTTAACAAATTGGCCGAAATAAAGTATAGCTTATTATACAGTGAAATTCAAACCTCATACTTGGGTACGAGTGTGTTGAATTTTAATTGTTGCAGTGCTGTAATAGCAATAGATTATCAGGCAATCAACCTATAGCTTCTATAATTCGATCGTGTTGCACTGTACAATTTCATGTTATTTAAATTTTCAAATAAAATACACAAAAATGTATTCAGAATGTAGATTCCGCTTACTTATTGGTTTGACAACTAGGTCCAACTCTGACAGGCCCGTCGACTGCTGTGTTAGCGTTAGCGGCCTCGCCATTCAGATATTTATCTGAAGAAGTGAGCGATGAGGAAAATGTTGGAATCAGAGAAGGTAAGTTCATACTACAAACTACAGTACAGAAGTGCTGCCACCCGATCAATATATGTCTTTATAATCGTCTGTAGTTAGGGATCGTTCACATATTATGTAATCAATTTTTTGCCGATTTTAACCCCCCTCCCCCTCGTAATCAAGTTTACAGTAGTTGTATTTGTTACATTAACATGTAACGTAATCATTCCGAAACGCCCTCCCTCCCGCTAGGTGATTACGTAATAATGTGAACGATCCCTTTGTGAGCAGAAATAATAAAAATAGGGCAACTGTCGTTGGGAACTTTTTTTTAATTATCGATAATTATCGCAAAAAAAGCGGTAAATACCGCTTTGTTGGAAAAAGACCGTTAATAAAACGCTTACGAAGTGCTTTTGAGGTCTCAGAAAAAGCGCTAAATTACCGGTAATTACCGCTTTTCACTGACATTGCAAAGAAAAAGCGCTTTTTCAACGTTAATTATCGATAATAAGGGACATTAGCGTTAAGTTATCGCTTTTCGCTTCAGAATACCGGTTATAATCGCTCACTGAGCGGTTTTTCCCTACCGTTAATGAAGCGCTTATAATCGATAATTATCGCTAACGGAAGCGATTATAAGCGATAATTAATGGCCTTTTTTCTTTGATTTTGGCCGAAATAAAAGCGCTGGGTAAGCGATTATTACCGGTAATTTGAATGTGTCGAAAATACCGGTAATCCAGCGGTATTAGCGCTTATTAACGGTTAATTAACGGTGGTCAAAAAAGCGCTTTTTCGTTAATAAAGCGATATTAGCGCTTGTTATCGCTTACAAATCGCTAATTAGCGCTTTTGGCCGTTTATTATCGCTAATGCCGGTAATTAACGGTAATTAACGATAATTATCGACAATTAACGCTTACTTATGCTTGGGATATTTCCGTTAATTACCGCTTATTATCGCTTCCTGGATCCACCCGCCCTGATGCCTGCTGCCCGCTCTCGTTAACGGTAATAAGTGCTATTAACGCTTATTAACGCGTATTATCGTTAATTACCGCTATTATCGGTAATTAACGGTAATTATCGACAATTAACGCTTGCTTATTCTGGGGGATATTTCCGTTAATTATCGCTTCTGGATCCACCTGCCACCGAGCCCTGACCATGGCTGCCGCCAGCTACCGGTAATAATCGCTGTTACGTCTTAAGCTTTAATTAACGCTTATTAATGATTGTAGCGTTAATTATCGATTATATGCTTTAATTACCGCTTATTATTGATGATAACTGTTATTAACGTTAATCTGTGGACCACCTATACCAATAATCGTCTTCCGTTTTGATCACCTGATGTCAGGCGCTCATTATCAATATTAAAGTTAATTACCTAGCCCTAGCCAACCTTAACCCTAGCTAACTCTAGCCCCAGGTTACCTTAGCCCTAGCTAACCTTAGCCCTAGCTTAACCAAGCCCTAACTAATCCTAGCCCTAGCTAACTTAAGCCTTAGCTAATAACTGATCACTAACCCCAGCTTACTCGAGCCCTGACCTTCCTTAGCCCTAGCTAACCCTAGCTTACCTAGCCCTAGCTTACCCTAGCCCTTATTCACCCTTGCCCTAGCTAATCCATTAATCCTAACCCTAGCTAACCCTAACTCTTGCGAACCCTAGCCCTAGCTAACACAAGCCCTAGCTAACCCTAGCCCTAGCTTGCCCTATCCCTAGCTAACCCTAGCCTTAGCTAACCTAAGTCCTAACTGACGCTAGCCCTAGCTACCATTAGCCCTAGCTGACCCTAGCCCTAGCTAACACTAACCCTTATTAACCCTTGCCCAAGCTAACCCTAGCCCTAGCTAACCCTAGCTAACCCTAGCCCTAGCTAACCCTATCCCTAGCTAACACTAGCCCTAGCTAATCCTTCCCTTATTAACCCTTGCTGAAGCTAACCTTAGCTCTAGCTAACCCTAACCCTAGCTAATCCAAGTCCTATCTAACCCTAGCCCTAGCTACCTCTAGCCATAGCTGACCCTAGCCCAAGCTAACACTAGCCCTAGCTAACACTAGCCCTAGCTAACCCTATCCCTAGCTAACCCTAGCCCTAGCTACCAATAGCCCTAGCTAACCCTAGCCCTTATTAACCCTTGCCCTAGCTGATCCAGTAATCCTAACCCTAGCTAACCCTAACTCTTGCTGACCCTAGCCCTAGCTAACACTAGCCCTAGCTAACCCTAGCCCTAGCTTGCCCTTTCCCTAGCTAACCCTAGCCTTAGCTAACCCAAGTCCTAACTGACCCCAGCCCTAGCTAACACTAACCCTTATTAACCCTTGCCCAAGCTAACCCTAGCCCTAGCTAACCCTAGCCCTAGCTAACCCTATCCCTAGCTAACACTAGCCCTAGCTAATCCTTACCCTTATTAACCCTTGCTGAAGCTAACCTTAGCTCTAGCTAACCCTAACCCTAGCTAATCCAAGTCCTATCTAACGTTAGCCCTAGCTACCTCTAGCCCTAGCTGACCCTAGCCCTAGCTAACACTAGCCTTAGCTAACACTAGCCCTAGCTAACCGTAGCCCTAGCTTGCCCTTTCCCTAGCTAACCCTAGCCTTAGCTAACCCAAGTCCTAACTGACCCTAGCCCTAGCTACCATTAGCCCTAGCTGACCCTAGCCCTAGCTATCACTAACCCTTATTAACCCTTGCCCAAGCTAACCCTAGCCCTAGCTAACCCTAGCCCTAGCTAACCCAAGTCCTATGTTACCCTAGCCTTAGCTGACACTAGCCCTAGCTAACACTAGCCCTAGCTAACACTAGCGCTAGCGAAGCCTAGCCCTAGCTGCTACTAACCCTAGCTGAGTGCTGACCCTAGCCCTAGCGAACACTAGCCCGTGCTAACGCTAGCCCTAGCTAACACTAGCCCCAGCTAACACTAGCCCTAGCTTACCCTACTCCTAGGCCCTAGCTAACCCTAGCCCTAACCCTAACCCTAACCATTGCCCCAGCTAACACTAACCAGTAACCCTAGCTAACCCTACCCCTAGCTAACCCTAGCCCTAGCTAACCCAAGTCCTATGTAACCCTAGCCCTAGCTGACACTAGCCCTAGCTAACACTAGCGCCATGAAGCCTAGCCTAGCTGCCACTAGCCCTAGCTGAGTGCTGACCCTAGCCCTAGCTAACACTAGCCCCAGCTAACACGAGCCCTAGCTTACCCTACCCCTAGGCCCTAGCTAACCCTAGCCCTAGCTAACCCAAGTCCTAGCTAACCCTAGCCCTAGCTGACACTAGCCCTAGCTAACCCTAGCCCTAGCTAACACTAACCCTAGCTATCATAGCCCTAGCTACCACTAGCCCTAACCCTAACCCTAATCATTGCCCTAGGTAACGCTAACCCTAGCTAACCCTTACCATAGCTAACTCTAGCTTCAGCTAACCTCTACCCCTAGCTAACCTGATCGGTTTCCGCCTGATCGGTTTCCGCCTGATCGGTTTCCACCTGATCAGTTTCCGCCTGATCAGTTTCCGCCTGATCGGTTTCCGCCTGATCGGTTTCCGCCTGATCGGTTTCCGCCTGATCGGTTTCCGCCTGATCGGTTTCCCCCTGATCGGTTTCCGCCTGATCGGTTTCCGCCTGATCGGTTTCCGCCTGATCAGTTTCCGCCTGATCGGTTTCCGCCTGATCGGTTTCGGTTTCCGCCTGATCGGTTTCCGCCTGATCGGTTTCCGCCTGATCGGTTTCCGCCTGATCGGTTTCGGTTTCCGCCTGATCGGTTTCCGCCTGATCGGTTTCCGCCTGATCGGTTTCCGCCAGATCGGTTTCCGCCTGATCGGTTTCCGCCTGATCGGTTTCCGCCTGATCGGTTTCCACCTGATCGGTTTCCGCCTGATCGGTTTCCGCCTGATCGGTTTCCGCCTGATCGGTTTCGGTTTCCGACTGATCGGTTTCCGCCTGATCGGTTTCCGCCTGATCGGTTTCCACCTGATCGGTTTCCGCCTGATCGGTTTCCGCCTGATCGTTTTCCGCCTGATCGGTTTCCGTCTGATCGGTTTCCGCCTGATCGGTTTCCGCCTGATCGGTTTCCGCCTGATCGGCTCTGGAGGAGTAAAAGTATATTCTTGTGTTTGAGAAAAGAAAACTGAAAATATATTATGGAGCTAAAATGGAGACAAAAAAGTGGAAAGAAATTGAACAGTTATTGGCGCCTATAGCTGGCAAGTGATGAATTATCGGCGATCATCGGCGCCTATAGGCGCCGATAAGCGCCTATACACCGCCAATCGGCGCCGTCGGCGTTTTTGACCGCCTACATGCGCCTATAGGCGCCGATACTGGTTTTTGTCCTCAGCCGCGATGTCCTAAGTATCGGCGCCTATAGGCGCCGATATTGATCTCTAGCAATCTGTGTTCTTTCTTATTTTTTTCGGCGCCTATAGGCGCCAATGTATAAAGCAGTCCTAAATTAAGTTTGGTAGTTAGGTTAGGTTAGGTTTGGGTTTGGGGTTAGGGTTGGGTTAGGGGTTTGGGGTTTGGGTTAGGGTTTGGGTTAGGGTTAGGTTAGGTTTTGGGTTAGGTTAGTTTTTAGGTTAGGGGTTAGGTTTGGGTTAGGAGTTCGGGTTAGGTTAGGGTTAGATTTTGGGTTTTGGGTTAGGGTTGACCCAAACCCTATCCCGAACCCGGTTCGGGTTAGGGTTTGGGTCAACCGTAACCCTAACCCAAACCCAAACCCTAACCCAAACCCTAACCCTAACCCAAACTCTAACCCAAACTCTAACCCAAACCCTAACCCAAACCCTAACCAAAACCCAAACCCTAACCCAAACCCTAACCCTAACCCCAAACCCTAACCCTAGCAACCCAAAACCCCCTAACCCAAACCCTAACCCAAACCCTAACCCAAACCCTAACCCTAACCCAAACCCCAAACCCTAACCCAAACCCTAACCCAAACTCTAACCCAAACCCTAACCCTAACCCAAACGCTAACCCTAACCCAAACCCTAACCCTAACCCAAACCTTAACCCAAATCTAACCCAATATAGGATTGTTTTAATTCCTCGGCGCGGTTTGCATAAATAGGATTTAGTCGGATCAGCTTGGGACATGGTTAGCTAGGGCTAGGTAAAGCTAGGGCTAGGTTTAGCTAGGGCAAGGGTTAAGAGGACACAGAAAAGTTTTTCAGCTGGCGCCATCTTGTAGCATATGTAGTCGTAAGGTATATAAAAAATATGAAAATTACCCGAATATGAGCCATAACTGAGATGACTAAAAATCGGCATTTAAGTTTTCAGCAAAACGAAGTTTTTGACTATTGTACGGGCTAGGAAAATGCCCCGATCACCAAACTTGGAGGAATTTTAGTTTACATGACCATCTAACTTCTCTCAAAAGGATTTTGCTTTATCTCAAAAATGAATTTTTCCCGGCCAATAAAGTGATTTTTTGAGGCTCCCATCTTTAAAATAATTAGTCTGAAAGGCGTCAGGGCGATAATAAGCGATAATAAGCGCTTACTGTAGTAGCGACTACTACCGTCAACGGCAGCAGACATCAGGGCGGGTGGATCCAGGAAGCGATAATAAGCGGTAATTAACGGAAATATCCCAAGCATATGTAAGCGTTAATTGTCGATAATTATCGTTAATTACCGTTAATTACCGGCATTAGCGATAATAAACGGCCAAAAGCGCTAATTAGCGGTTCGTAAGCGATAATAAGCGCTAATATCGCTTTATTAACGAAAAAAGCGCTTTTTTTGACCACCGTTAATTAACCGTTAATAAGCGCTAATACCGCTGGATTACCGGTATTTTCGACACATTCAAATTACCGGTAATAATCGCTTACCCAGCGCTTTTTATTTCGGCCAAAATCAAATAAAAAAAGGCCATTAATTATCGCTTATAATCGCTTCCGTTAGCGATAATTATCGACTATAAGCGCTTCATTAACGGTAGGGAAAAAACCGCTCAGTGAGCGATTATAACCGGTATTCTGACGCGAAAAGCGATAACTTAACGCTAATGTCCCTTATTATCGATAATTAACGTTGAAAAAGCGCTTTTTTCTTTGCAATGTCAGTGAAAAGCGGTAATTACCGGTAATTTAGCGCTTTTTCTGAGACCTCAAAAGCACTTCGTAAGCGTTTTATTAACGGTCTTTTTCCAACAAAGCGGTATTTACCGCTTTTTTTGCGATAATTATCGATAATTAAAAAAAAGTTCCCAACGACAGTTGCCAAAAATAGTTTAATATCATGCTCATATCATGCCCACCGATTTATGCAAGTGTCAAAAGGAATGAATTAAAGAGATTCAATGAATTTATTAAATGAATTTATAAAACTATATATTTTCTTACTGCCATTGAATGTCACAGTGAGGATGAACTCAAGCTTCTGGTTTCTGCATCATAGTTACACGTAGTCTTTTCTTTCACAAGAGTACAGGGAACTGAGGGGTCGACAATTAAACATGAGTTAAACGGAGTTAAACAGGAGTTAAACGGGAATCAAACTGGAATTAAAACATAGAATTAAAACAAAGGAATCAAAGATGGCATACGAACATGTGATAGTTGCTTAGCTGTCAAGGTAGTCCATTTTCAATGACCAGAAGGAAACGAATCAAATGAAATTCTTACCTGAGGACAATTTTGCAACAAATTGTTTCAACATAACATTCAATGAGCGATCAACTACTTAATAAATTAGTATATCCAATTGTTTTCAGAGCTCAATAAATGATACAAATCAAGTAAAGAACTAATAAACCCAATCCACTCACTTTCTGCCCAGATTTCAAACACGTCGTCACAGGAAAGAAGCCACAGGTTTGACCAGATGCGGACTCACCACGCAGCACTGAGTTAATATTCGCTTTGGTGTATGCTTCCTTACCAGTCGTCGCGGTATCTTGACACAGCTGCAAATGATAACATTCTTACAGTTCTCAAGACACTGAAGTTTAAACGAAACGGGAGAATTTTAATCAGAAGCTTTCGAAAATCTTGTGATTAACGTCGTCATACACACTTCTTACAGGTTTATGAAGTTAAGATTCATCTTCGAACTCAAAGCGGAATTATGACTGAAAAAGACAGATTTCAGCATTAAATTTGAAAGCTCGGAAAATCAAAAGTTTTCTCGTTCCGTTCGACAACTATAGTACTTTAGACGCTCAAAGCCACTTTAAATCCTTTAAATGTCACCAGCCGCGCTGTCGACATTTAAATTGTATAAAAGCCGTACTGTCTGTGGGCCTTATGTTTTTCTGCAAGTTCGTCTGACGTCTAAAGTACATATAATATCCTTCTTGAGAATTAGTGGACACATCAGTTCAAAATACCGTAACAGAACACGGAAAAATACACGAAACGATGGGTCAGTGGTGCAGGTATGGTATCGCTTTGGGCACAGGATCGATGGATCATGAGTTCGAATCCCGGCCAGCGCCACTGAGCTAAGGGCAGAGAGATTTATCTCAATGCCTATGCAGCCCAACGGGTTCACTCAGCCGAGCATACAGGAAACCTGTGGGAGGGGTAAATGAGGAGCTGTCCATTGCAGCGAAGTCTCGGGCGAATGAAGTATGGATTACACTTCCTTAACCGCCACTGTCTTGATTACTTGGATCCTTTGATTCCTGTCATTGGCTGTACAGCTGTTGGAATAGAAGTAAAACCTTCGAGATACACGAAATGCTTACCAAGTAGTCTTGAGTCGCAGTTGAGATTCTAGTTGTTTTGGTGAACTCGTGAAAGAGTGTGACAACGTTGCAAGGCATCAACTTCTTGTCATACACCCCGGTCGTCTTGGTGCATCTAATGGATTTGGCAACCTGTGGGAATATCATGCCATCTTCCATCTGACAATTATAGAAATCATGACAATTTAAACATATACAGATATACTATCAATTTATCTCATTTCAAATACAAATACATAAAATTCAATATCACACACACACACACACACACACACACACACACACACACACACACACACACACACACACACACACACACACACACACACACACACACACACACACACACAAACTGATCTAACGGCATAAAAAATAAATCAGGAAATATGAATAATAGTTCTAAGTAGAGGAATTGCAGTAAAATCTCAACATTCATCTCGCCTTGTCCAATATGCATCAATAGGCATCTCAATGTTGTCGAATATATTATTACTATAGTAACGTAACTATCGTAACGTTATAGTAACGTAACTATAGTAACGTTATTAGAGTAACGCTAATATAGTAGCGTAATGATATTAATTTAATAATTGTAACTTAATAACAGTAACTTAATAATAGTAACTTAATAATAGTTCTATAGTAGCGTTACTATAGTTACGTTACTATAGTTGTTACTATCATAACGTTACTATAGTTACGTTACTATAGTAGCGTTACTATAATAACGTTACTATAGTTATGTTACTATAGTAACGTTACTATAATAACGTTATTATAGTACCGTTTCTATAGATAGGTTGTAGCTTTGTCATAGATAATTACTTTATTTTCTCATGCGTCGCCTGTCCCCACCCCTCGGACAACGCCAGAAAAACGCTGCAAGGGCTTTAGGTCTCACCTTCTCGGTGTCGTCGCTCATGAATTCTTGGGTTGTTGGATCTGAGCATGTTGCTGTTCGAACGACTGTAGTGCCGGAATCTTCCAAAGTTTTAGCCACCTGCACGTTCGCTGAAAAGACGACCTTGTTTTGTATTGCACACACTATAAGCACGGTAAAACCCGGATTAGAGTTAGACCAAACGGAGCGACCCGTGCCTGGGGACACGGGACCACGCTAGGTCCAGACTCGGATAAGACGATGTATTGTAACCATCATCGTGATATGTAGACTGAAGAACGCGCACGAATACTCGCTTTGTGCGAACGTCAAAATGTGTGTAACATTTTTACAACAACGTCCACAACACCAAAAATCCCTATAAACCCCGAAAAATTAAAACCCCATGTGCCAATTTTTATATCCACCGGGTTTCGACCCCCGGCCCCCCCCCCCCCCCCAATAATAACGTAACACACGGACTGCAGACCTGGTGTCGTATAGGTTGCGAGACTGCAGTCGTAGAAAGTCTTGATTAAAAGTGATTTCCTTGCGCTTCCGCTGCTGGCACCGTAATTAGCCTGAGAATTTAGTCAGAGTTCCTAATCGGAGTGAAATAGTACTGAGTTGGCATCGATTGTAAAACCCAAGGGGCCAAGGAAATGTCTGATCCAGAAGCCTATACGTTTTGTTGTGCGTTTAGCCAAGCTGACTCAGTTGTCAACCATAATGCCGACCGAATTTTTATACTTTTATAACAAATTACTATAAATTGCAATAATTTTGAGACAGACTAGTTATCATCAATCAGTCATAATTCAGTCTCAAATATCTCATTATCAACTTATCAACGCCGAACAAGATGAAAATAAAGCTACAAATTCCTACTCACCACACAGTAGATAGTCTGCCCCGCTATGCGCGGCACATGACTCGTAAGCGTAATGTCTTGGCTGTACACTCCCGCGCTATCAGACACTGCCGACTTATCTCCCTCCGTAAACAGGTTCGTGTCGAGGTTATCATCGTTCTCACTCGTGGCGATGTAGAAAGTTGGCGCAGAGCCAGCTTTCGCCTTGCACGTGACTGTAAACTCGTTGCCAGATATCACTTCGTCGTTGTCTGCTGTGAACTCGGTGACATATCCCAGGTTGAGGGTGATGGCGTCGGCCAGGTCCCCGCCGAACACTGCTTTTCCGGTGTCCGCGGTGTAGGTTACGGTGCACTTCACCTGCATCTGTTCGTCTGCCGTTTCCAGCTGCGTGAGACGGACTTTACTGCTCCGAATACCCTCGTTCAGCTCCTCCGTGGGGACAGTGAATCTGAGGAGGGAGGGTTAAGTGGTAGAGGCGCGCAGGTATTACTGAGGAGAGTACAGTGAATCTGGAGGAGGAGGAGGTGGAAGAGGAGGAGGTGGGGACAGTGAATCTGTAGTGATTAAATCTCGTTTTTATAGTCGTACTTAAATTGCTCGGATTCCACCAAGAGACAACTATTGAGGCTTTGAAACTTCATTCAATCAATGTCTATAATTGAGAAAATAACAGATATACGCTGATATATCTCTAAGATTAAGGAAAGCAAGCAAAAAACCCTCTCATCTCAAATGTCTTTACAGGACTCACCTGCTCAGGGTACAATGGTAACCTGTTGTCATGGTAACCTGTTATCATGGTAACCTGTTGTCATAGTAACCTGTTGTCATGGTAACCTGTTGTCATGGTAACCTGTTGTCATGGTAACATGTTGTCATGGTAACATGTTGTCATGGTAACATGTTGTCATGGAAACCTGTTGTCATGGAAACCTGTTGTCATGGTAACCTGTTGTCATGGTAACCTGTTGTCATGGTAACATGTTGTCATGGTAACATGTTGTCATGGTAACATGTTGTCATGGAAACCTGTTGTCATGGAAACCTGTTGTCATGGTAACCTGTTGTCATGGTAACCTGTTGTCATGGTAACCTGTTGTCATGGTAACCTGTTGTCATGGTAACCTGTTGTCATGGTAACCTGTTGTCATGGTAACCTGTTGTCATGGTAACCTGTTGTCATGGTAACCTGTTGTCATAGTAACCTGTTGTCAAGGTAACCTGTTGTCATGGTAACCTGTTGTCATGGTAACCTGTTGTCAAGGTAACCTGTTGTCATGGTAACCTGTTGTCATGGTAACCTGTTGTCATGGTAACCTGTTGTCATGGTAACCTGTTGTCATGGTAACCTGTTGTCATGGTAACCTGTTGTCAAGGTAACCTGTTGTCATGGTAACCTGTTGTCATGGTAACCTGTTGTCATGGTAACCTGTTGTCATGGTAACCACCCGACTCACCTGCCCAGGTCGGTCAGTGGGTTCCAATCAGATGCCCCGCTCAGCTGATACTTCCAATCAACTGTCGTAGTCACGTACTTCTCAGAGAAGGTACCTTCCACCTGAAAGTGGAGGGAGTGGAGGACTCAGACAAAGGTTCCTTCCACCTGAAAGTGGAGGGAGTGGAGGACTCAGAACCAGATGTTTGATGATGAACAAACGAGTATTAGCAGTGACTAAGGCTAACGGTCTCAAGCTGATGAGACATATATTCCCTGAAAGAATTAATCGATCAATAGATCAATTTAAGAGTATAAGGGATCCGTCATAACACATAACTTCGTATAACTACGTATAACGTATATAGGGGGGGGGGGGGCCAACGTAATTTTTGTACATTTTTGTACATACTAATTTTTGTACACTTTCAGATTTACTGGGTAAAAATGTACAAGAATGTACAAAAGATGTACAAAAATGTACAAATCTATCTCGGCCCAAGAAGGTGGAATACAGACTTGGTTTTCAACTTTATATGTTCACAATGGTCATGCTCATATACGACTTGTTGATAAACATAGGCCCTAAAGTGTTTGTATGTTGAGTTATGGACATGGAGTGCACGCGCAACCCATATTCTCATATTGTAATATCAAGAAAGTCGAGACTTGGCCGGGTCGCCAGCGCCAGTCTCATCGCCTTTCTTTTCAATCATCTAAATCTTATCGGACTTCGTTGACAAAACTCCTAAGTCCTATACAACTTAGGTGCCGGGTTGGTAATAAGTCGGCACACCCCTTCTTCAAGGAAACAATAGAAGTTGGTGGAAAATCGTTTGGCAAAGTTAATATTAATTGATCTAAATATGCAGTACCTACTGCGATTGAATTTGAGTGATGAAATTAATATCAAACTGTTTAATCACCATGATCTCATGATGTCAGAAGAAAGTTGCCTGCCGGAGCCCGGAGGCATTTTGACAATTGGTTGAGGAATGAGGTTCCTGGGTGGAACCAGGAGTTTCTCATATCTTTGACCTGTGTCCTGTCCTAGACAGGAGCTCTCAGTCAGGAGCTCTCAATTCTCAGTAAGGAGCTCGGGGTCAGAGTTACTATACAGGGACGTGACCCTTTACGCTGACCCGGGTTATTGTCCGATACAAAATTCTTTCTAGACAGGGCTGGTCGAGCTATAGCTCCTGTCAGCTTACGCCTAGTGTCACGTGTGCAAAAGGTGCTATGTTACAATAACAAGTGAGATGATGCGCAACAATGATCTTACGATCTGCTTCCTATTTTGGGTATTTTGTCCTGTAATGTCATGATGCGCACCACGTGATAGGGGCATGCATTGCGTATCAGAGTGAGCTATAGCTTGGGTCAGGTGCTTTCTAGACTGGAATGATGAAGATGGACTGAACTATAATTAATAATAGTCGGAGCTATAATAGCAGGGGTATGATAAATGCCTCCAATTATTGCCCTGGCCCCCTGGCTATAATGGTACTACAGCTGGGGTGAGGGGTCAGCATAAACCCCATTCTAGAAGGCTTGCTCGAGCTATAGCTTCGAACTATACCCTTTAAAATCCCTGTAAGTGTCAATAAAATCAACTTAACATGGCAACTGCATAGTGAGAGACGAGAGTTGAGACAAGAGATTGACACCAAAGGTGCACGGCCCCATCATATTGTTATACTGCGGACAACAGAATACAAGTATCAATTATGCAAGACCCATCATCCGTAATCTGGAAAGGTAATTGAATTGAAACAGAATCATGGTGCTTATCATAATAAACATATCGTGTTTGATTAGTAGGCCATTCATGCCACGCCATCATGGAGCATTAGGCATTGAATTGATGACGTTGATCCGTACATGATAAGCGTGCATGTACCTATACTCGTGTACAAGCGAAATGTCGATACATGGGTGCTTGTGTAAATTTGTATAAAATGACCAAAACTCCAACATTAGATCAGGATACAAATTTATTAAGTCTATAGGAGTATAGGGAAGTTAAAATAGATTTTACCTCAAGCCATATTTCTATGGTTTGAAAGCATTTTTGTATATACTTGTACATTTTTGTACATACTTATTTTTGTACATATTCAGATTTACTGGGTAAAAATGTACAAAAATGTACAAAAATTACGTTGGCCCCCCCCCTATATAACTTCATCACTTTTTGGGCCACTTTTTCGGACTTAAGCAGAGCATTACCCCTCCACTGAAATCATTTGAAAGCCCCCCTCCCCCCTACGGCTGATGGCTTCATTGTATTTTCAGGTTTGGGGAGGTTTCGGCCGTGTGTTTGGGTGAGCCCACAGAATATGCAGTGAAATTTGTTTGCCTTTCTACCTTTTAGAGTACTGCATTGGAATCTTTGATAGGGTAACCTACCTATAGCTTCTACAATTCGATCTAATTGCCATTAACAATTTCATGTATGTTATTTAAGTTTTCAATTCTTCAATTAATCTTTATATAAAAATGATACAATATTATGAAAGTACTGAAATATTCTCACTTACCGCAGTGGAATCAGCCGTTTTCCTCTCCACATCAAAGTTACAGGTGAAGACAGCCTTCATTCCTGCAAACAGAAGAAGAGATTATTCACCGCGCACGAGAAATAGGCGGGTAGGATTACGTCATTATCATATCATGATGTAGTGTGTTGATGGCGTTGAACCGCCAATCTAACGCGTTTAGACAGAGTTGGGCCCTGTTTCACGACGTTTCAAAAATTTGAAGAGACATTGGGAAGAATCGATGATTTAGACAAATCAGCAGTCTTAAAACGCTACTCTAACGCACACATCCCGACATCAGATGAGCTCAATATTGAGAAGAGTCATTTAACTTTTGTATGTTTTCTTTTTTGACTCGCTTGTACTGGTACAACCGATTCAAGATAAATCACTCTTCTCACATCGATCTATCTTCAACTTATGTCATAGTACTAATGGGTGTCTAAGTGCCTAACCATGGTGAACTCAGTGTAGATCCTTGCTGTACGGCATGTTATTAAACAAGGAATCGAAGCTGAGGGGCTCCGTACAGGACATTGCTATTGCGACGTATGTGATTATACAGATAAGATTTAGATTCCATGTTCACGTACCTTCCACGCCCCAAACTCTTCTCGCATCGACCTACAGTCACTGTTCAAAAAGAAAAGTGATTTCGCTTTTTTGACACTTTTTACCGCAGCAAATTTCAACTTTCCACGTACCTTCCACGCCCCACACAGAGGTCTGCGGCGAGGGTCCAAAGTCCAGCACGGTCAGGTACGCATTGTCCGAGTTCTGAGAGTTAGCAGCGGTACTACCCCACTGCGCCGAGCAGTAGTAGTTGCCAGTAGTTGTGGCAGTGCTCACTGTTGCCAGGGTAACGGTAGAGGTCTGGGAAGCGCCGTCAGCTGGGGCTGGGGTGGTAGCCCCGGCTATCTCAGAAGACTCCCCGACCTTGAAGAACTTGATGGAGACAGGGTTGTTTGAGTTGTCCAGGTTAGTAACAGTACAGGAGAGGGTAGCGGTACCTCCAGCCACTACAGCAGTGGGGACAGGACCCGCCGAAACGTATTGGACTTGGAGGGTCGCAACGTCCGACTTGATAGCGATGAACTTCCACTTTACAGTGCAGGTGTAATCTCCAGCGTCTTCAGGGGTTACCTGAGGTAAGATGAGGTGAGATGTGTTGACAATATCCTTTATTCGAATGTTATTATTTTCTCAATTTGTGAATTACTGATTTATTGATATTTTGATTATTTAGTGATATTTTTATGGATTATTCTACTAAGTTAATTTTCTAATTTTATCAGCCCATGAACAGAGAGACCGTTGGCGTTAATCTGTTTTTTTAGTGGGTGTCAACCCCCACAGCATGGTTCTCAAACCACGCGTTTCACTTTGTCTTCTGATGAATTATTGATTTGGAGTTTTAAAATATCCTTTATAAAGATCAAGGCATACAACTATCTAGTAGGCATACAACTATCTAGTAGTATCAATACATATTATTCAAAACGAACCGTGGCTATCGTAAGTGATGTCTTTATTTGAGTGTCGCCTGTAATAAGTTCAGAAGCCTCCACTGCGGTCGCACCAGCACTTCCGGTGCTAACCTCTGCAATTAGGGGAACAGAGATTAGGAATAGGGAATCTGGGAGGAGGGAATAAGGATACAAATGACCAAATACAGGGAATTACATCTACATTGCTTACCTGATGGACTAAAATAACTAAATAACTTTTGGCACTACGTTTGGTATCCAGAAAAATAAATTCTCTGTTGATACTAAGACAATACATATAAAAGGGAAACATTACGTCATTTCCATCATTGGCAATAATCCAAATAAAAGGTGCTAACCCTCTTTCCGTCCTTGGCCCATGAGATAGAGTAGGCTTCACCATCCACCCCGTTGGGGAAGACACAACTAAACACGTGCTCTTTCCCTGCCACCACTATCGCATCAGCTGGCTGAGTCGTAGCCACACTTTCTGTCACTGTCACAGTCACTGCCTGCAGAGATTCAAGTTAAAAGAGGGGTTCTGGGAGGTTTGGGCCACTGGGAACAAATGTTCGGCGTTTGAAAGCGAAATGAAAAGGTTGATGAGTTCTCATTTTCATCAATAAATTCCCACGCCGCGCGCTATCAAGGCTTATGTCATGCGCACGAATGTAATTAAATTTTTACGGATTCTGCAATGAACTAAATAGAACTAATGAAGCTCTGATTGTGTTTTTTCAGGGGCCAGAGTTTAAACTTCCGATTGTATCCGATTGTATCCGATTGTATCCAAGTTTCTTCAGTTGCATAAAGAAGCATAACTGTCTTTCTAAACTTCTTATTCAAGCCCCCTTTCCCCTTTTACAGTTTTATATACTGAAAGCTGAAACTTTTCGTTTTTGGGAAAACAAAAGAATCCCATTTTCCTAAAAACAGTTCCACTCACCGCTGACTCGAAGGTTTGTGTGTCAGAACACTCGTTGTAATTCGTCCCCTTGCAGGTGTAGGACCCCGCACTATCGCTCTCGATCCTGAGCATCATGCCTGTTGCCAGGTCTGTGGCGGCGTCTGCAGCCACTTCTACGGCAGTGTAGTCCGTTCCTTTTGCCATCTTAACACCTCCTTTATACCTGAGGGGGATGCTTTGGTTAGCACAGTGGTTCCCTTATATCTAGAGGGAATGCTTTGGTTAGCACAGTGGATCCCTTATACCTAGAGGGAATGCTTTGGTTAGCACAGTGGATCCCTTATACCTGAAGGGGAATGCTTTGGTTAGCACAGTGGCTCCCTTATACCTAAGGGGGAATGCTTTGGTTAGCACAGTGGCTCCCTTATACCTAAAGGGGATGCTTTGGTTAGCATAGTGGATCCCTTATACCTAAAGGGAATGCTTTGGTTAGCACAGTGGCTCCCTTATACCTAAAGGGAATGCTTTGGTTGGCACAGTGGCTCCCTTATACCTGAGGGGAATGCTTTGGTTAGCACAGTGGCTCCCTTATACCTAAGGGGATGCTTTGGTTTGCACAGTGGATCCCTTATACCTGAGGGGGATGCTTTGGTTGGCACACAGTGGCTCCCTTATACCTAAAGGGAATGCTTTGGTTAGCACAGTGGCTCCCTTATACCTGAGGGGAATGCTTTGGTTAGCACAGTGGCTCCCTTATACCTAAGGGGATGCTTTGGTTTGCACAGTGGATCCCTTATACCTGAGGGGGATGCTTTGGTTAGCACAGTGGCTCCCTTATACCTAAAGGGAATGCTTTGGTTAGCACAGTGGCTCCCTTATACCTAGAGGGGGATTCTTTGGTTAGCACAGTGGCTCCCTTATACCTAGAGGGGATGCTTTGGTTAGCACAGTGGATCCCTTATACCTAGAGGGAATGCTTTGGTTAGCACAGTGGCTCCCTTATATCTAAAGGGGGATGCTTTGGTTAGCACAGTGGATCCCTTATACCTAGAGGGAATGCTTTGGTTAGCACAGTGGCTCCCTTATATCTAAAGGGGGATGCTTTGGTTAGCACAGTGGCTCCCTTATATCTAAAGGGGGATGCTTTGGTTAGCACAGTGGCTCCCTTATACCTGAGGGGAATGCTTTGGTTAGCACAGTGGCTCCCTTATACCTAGAGGGAATGCTTTGGTTAGCACAGTGGCTCCCTTATACCTAGAGGGGATGCTTTGGTTAGCACAGTGGCTCCCTTATACCTGAAGGGAATGCTTATTTTTATTGAGAGTTTTGGAACCCTAAACCTCATGAGATTGCTTTCTTTCATTACGTACTCAATTATTCGGCACTATCTGATATAACTTTCTCTGGAAAGAATGAAAAGATAGGTGTTCGATTGGTTGTGCCGGCCGGACATGTCGGGATATTTCAAGACTTTCACTGTTTAACTACATGAACGCTATGATGAATGTGACAGGATGTGAAAGCGCCCTAACAAGGTGCTCAACGATCATTCGCCGCAATCTGAATAAAAAAGATTGCCCTCCAATGAAGTAAATGTAGCAAAGAACCCACCAGTCGATGGTGACTCCCTGGGCTCCACCGGGGACTTTGCAGGTGAGAGTTATCTTGGAGTTTTCCAGCCGCTTCACAGTCAGGGAACCCGTGGAAGAAGTTATCAGGGCCTCTGAAATGGGAGAGGGAGTTAGAATCATCATGTAGAGCTAGTACTGCAACCATTATTATCGCGGTTAAATCAATCGTTTGAGGAATTAATCGTCTTTGAGCTTTTGGGAAAATGAACATAAAACGTGTAATATAACGTCTCAACACTATTATAACACTAATTTAACACTAATTTAACACTAATTTAACAGTAATATAACACTAATATAACACTAATATAACACTAATATAACACTAATATAACACTAATATAACACTAATATAACACTAATATAACACTAATTTAACACTAATATAACACTAATTTAACAGTAATATAACACTAATTATAACGTACGTCGAGCTGTGAAGACTGTCCTCCCGGTAGCCATCAGATCTGTGTTACTCAACGAAAACTTGCACATGTAGTTCCCGTCCATGGCGTTGGTCACACTCGCCAAACTGGGAAAAATACGTCTCAAATACGTCTCAAATACGTCTCAAATACGTCACATTATCTCATTAATTTTGGCATGACTCTCCGAGCCAATGAAGAATAATATTCTAATGATTCCATACATATCAGAGCTAAAATATACTATAGAAGGAGAGCAAAATATGAAATTTGAATATCTATCCTTTGAATTGATAGAAATGTGCTAAATAAATAAATATATATTGTTAAACTGAGAGTTGCTGTCTGCGTTACCACTGGGTCGCTGGGTTGGGATGTTTTTGAGAGCACTGGGGATTCCTCTGACATGTCTGGCTTAACGAACGTTACGCCGGTAGCATCTTCCTTTCCCTCGTAGGTACACACAATATCCTGAGGTGGGCAGGGGTTATCCTGTAGTGGGGAGGGGTTATCCGGGGGTGGGGAGGTTATTCTGGGGTGGGAGGGGTTATCCTGGGGTGGGCAGGGGTTATCCGGGGGTGGGGAGGGGTTATCCTGGGGTGGGGAGGTTATTCTGGGATGGGGAGGGGTTATCCTGGGGTGGGAGGGGTTATCCTGGGTGGGGAGGGGTTATCTGGGGTGGGGAGGGGTTATCCGGGGTGGGGAGGGGTTATCTGGGGGTGGGGAGGGTTATCCGGGGTGGGGAGGGGTTATCTGGGGGTGGGAGGGGTTATTCTGGGGTGGGAGGGGTTATCCTGGGGTGGGAGGGGTTATCTGGGGGTGGGGAGGGGCTATCCTGGGGTGGGGAGGGGTTATTCTGTGGTGGGAGGGTTATCCTGGGGTGGGGGAGGGGTTATCCGGGGTGGGGAGGGGTTATTCTGGGGTGGGAGGTTATCCGGGGTGGGGAGGGGTTATCTGGGGGTGGGGAGGGGTTATCCTGGGGTGGGGAGGGGTTATCCGGGGGTGGGGAGGGGTTATCCGGGGGTGGGGAGGGGTTATCCAGGGGTGGGAGGGGTTATCCTGGGGTGGGGAGGGGTTATCCTGGGGTGGGGAGGGGTTATCCTGGGGTGGGAGGGGTTATCCGGGGGTGGGGGGGAGGGGTTATCCGGGGGGTGGGGAGGGTTATCCTGGGGTGGGGGAGGTTATCCTGGGGTGGGGAGGGGTTATCCTGGGGTGGGCAGGGGTTATCCTGGGGGGGAGGGGGTTATCCTGGGGTGGGAGGGGTTATTCTGGGATGGGGAGGGGTTATCCTGGGGTGGGAGGGGTTATCCTGGGGTGGGGAGGGGTTATCCTGGGGTGGGGAGGGGTTATCCTGGGGTGGGAGGTTATCCTGGGGTGGGAGGGTTATCCTGGGGTGGGAGGGGTTATCCTGGGGTGGGAGGGTTATCCTGGGGTGGGAGGGGTTATCCTGGGTGGGGAGGGTTATCCTGGGGTGGGGAGGGTTATCCTGGGATGGGGAGGGGTTATCCTGGGGTGGGGAGGGGTTATCCTGGGGTGGGGAGGGGTTATCCTGGGGTGGGGAGGGGTTATTCTGGGATGGGGAGGGGTTATTCGTTCTAGAGATTGAAGTTTAAACGAAATAACTGATACGAGAGAATTGTTATCAGAAGCTGTCGTCATTCTTTTATACTGTAGCGTTCATTCTTTTATAAGTTTATAGCAATCTTTTAATCTTTTTTGATTAAAATCACAAATATAAAGAATTATACTACGTTGAGTCGCCATATCGATATATTATAATATACCCTCTTCATTATGATCAAAATACTAAATAACTGTATAACTATTAAAGTAAGAGACACTGAATGACAGAATCATTCAATTGTGTCAAATTTTGGTTTATACGAAGTGTGTTTCTCAATATAAATATCTAGGTCAACTAATAAGAAATGAAGAAGCATAATCATTAATCATAATAATTAATCAAGCAACTAAAACTACACCAGAGTCTCACTGGTTCTATAATCCAGGAAAACTGAAGGTATACCTGGGAACGGCAGAGAATCGAACCCGGGATCTTTCGATCACGAGCCAGACTAGGTACCAATACACACAATATCCTGAGTCTGAGTTGTCCGATAATCCAGGAATTCGCACCCGGTTGTCGTGACCTTGGCGTACACCACAGTTATTTCAGCGGCGGGAGACTCGGCTTCGGTCGAATACACGAATTTACACTTGTACGTATCATCGTCGTTTACATCGAATGTCTTTATGTCCAAGCTGGTAGTCACTTGCACGCTCGTGGCCAGGGATTCCTTGTTCGTGTTAATGATGTATGTAGTGCCGTCGTTACTGATTTGAGATGGGCTGCCTGAGTTGTCTTTGTACCATTCCACAGAGGTGGGAAATTCGTCGGCTTGCAGAAGACACCTTGCTTATTTTAATGGGTCAGTGGTGTAGTGGTATCGATTCGGGCACAGGATCGAAAGATCCTGAGTCGAATCCCAGCCAGCGCCTCTGATGTGTCATTACCATTGATATCATGAGCATTGAGCATTGATCAAGGCTTGTGAATTGGAAACACCAAACCGTGTTAATATCAAGAATTGAAGCGACTCAAAAACTCTCGAACACATAAGGGATCCATCTAGTTTCAGAACACTAATATAGCTCAAATACTGAGCCAGTGTGTGAAATTTCTATAACAAGTAAAATTAGAACTATATAATCTAAATCTTTTCTGTATAATCACATACGTCGCAATAGCAATGTCCTGTCAAATTATATTTGAAAGTTCCTTGAACTTCCTGGAATACCTTGCTTTGAGCATATCGCTGCTCTCCACAATGGACGTAATCACCGCTCCCTCCACATTGACACCCGATGCGGTCCTGATTGTCGCCTGAAGTATATTTACCATTAATTTAGAGTCATTAAGAGCTACAACCTATGAAAGGCGCCGTTGAATATCAACATATCAGTAGTGTTAGAGTTGGAAAGGGTGGACTTGGCAAATTGAATTGCGGCTGACATTTTCTGGTTGGAAAATGCAAAGGGGATCATATTATCTTACTATATATAATGCGTGTTGTTAATATATATATATATTTATTTATTTATTTATGGCTGGCGATTCGTTTTCAAGTAGGCAACGAAATTCTTTTTTCATCGTGTTGCAAAAACTTTATAATGAATCAGAAAAATTATGAAAGATTTTTTCGGCCACCCTGAGGGGCGTGGGGGGGGGGGGCCACGCCCTTTTTTTCGCAAAAATTAAACTTTCGAATTTTTTCAAAATTCCTTCGCCATTGAGTTGTTTATGACGAATAGAAATTTTGAGAATTTTGTCCGAATTATTGGGTCACCCTGAGGGGCGTGGGGGGCCACGCCCTTTTTTTCGCAAAAATTAAACTTTTGAATTTTTTCAAAATTCATTCGCCATTGAGTTGCTTATGATGAATGAAAATTTTGAGAATTTTGTCCGAATTATTGGGTCACTCTGAGGAGCGTGGGAGGCCACGCCCTTTTTTTCGCAAAAATTAAACTTTCGATTTTTTTCAAAATTCCTTCGCCATCGAGTCGCTTATGATGAGTGAAAGTTTTGAGAACTTTGTCCGAATTATTGGGTCACCCTAAGGGGCGTGGGAGGCCGCGCCCTTTTTTAGCAAAAAAATAGATTTTCGAATTTTTTCAAAATTCATTCGCTGTGGAGTTGCTTATGATTAATAAAGGTTTTGAGAATTTTGTCGGCAATATTGGGTTACCGTTGGGGGCGTGGAAAACTTTTTTTTTTCAGAAATTAAAGTTTCGAATTTCCTCTCCAAACTCGCACGGTCAAATCACTGTCAAAGGGACATGTGGCCGTTAGCTCATGCGGCTCCCATCAATCGCCGTCCGTAGGACGGGAACCGACTAGTGAATGTAACTGTCATAGATGTTTGAAAATTGAAAACTCTAATCTGAATCATCTGTTTTGAAATGAGACTCACATAACATAGATTACGATGAGCCTCGTATCGTAAACAAATTAAGCAACTTTTAAAACTTTCCAACACTACTTCATGCAAACGAAAGATTTCTGCCTCATTTGACGAGAATTTAATTCAGTACATCGGTTGGGAATTTAATAATTTATATTTAAGCAACTTGTATAACTCGCAGTTGTTTTTGCAGTCCGAACATCAGCATCAGTTGTAAATGTGACTTTGCACGTGTACTCCCCCGCGTTGCTCACAGGATTGACACCACTAATAGCCAACTTGTATTCCACGTTCTTGTCAGCGTCCTGCTCTCCTGTTGTCAAGGTTACTGTATCCGAGGCAACCAGCTCGCTTCCTTTGTAATACCTGAGCAAGGAATTGATTTAAACGATTATAGTGAGTTGATTTTCAGAAGCTTCCGTTATTATAAACTTTTTCGTATCCTTTTGATCTTCCCACTATGAATATTTGGGTTGATTTTCTATCACGAACTCATATCCGTGTCACTAAAGAAGTCTCAGTACTCTTTCTGAGTCAAACCAATTCACGCCACATTACTCACATGGAATTACCAGACAACACTTCTGTGGTTTGTAGATGAAAACACAAAATCTCGCAACTTACCAAGCTATTTGACCCAAGTCCTCCCCAGTGTAGGTACAGGTGATGGACAGGGTGCCGTCAATGCTCATCGTGGTAGCAGGCGTCGTCAGGGCTGGAATGGAATTTATCAAACACTTTGTTACAATTTCACTAAGAAACAGAATTATTCAATCATGTAGCATTCATGACAAAAATATTATACAGATATCTTTCCAATTTTAACCCCTCAGGGAAACTTGAAGTGTTTCCTCCGAAATGAACCTTGATAAATTGGAGAAAATCCCCTCGTTATAGACTCTAATAGATATTTCTATTTCTTTCTATTGAGGGAAAGCTAAAGCACTTAATCGGGGGGAAGCTAAAATGCTGACAAGAAAGCTAATAAAATAAGGGGGGTTGTAACTTACTCCGCAAAGTAAACGTAACGTAGGGAAAGCTGAAACACTACTAAATCGAGGGAGGGCTAAAACAAAAAGTCACTTAGCACGGTCACTAGGGAAAGTTAAAACACTAAATCAAAGAAAAGCTAAAATACTGAACTTACTTTGCACAGTAAGTGAAAAAAGTGAGAATTAATAGCAAGTCGTGATTATAACTTACAATAATGTAGAGGGTTTGCTAAAACACTAACGCGAGGACAAGCTAAAATACTGAATTGTTATTAGTAAAAAAACAATGCGACTCTTGAGTATAACCCCACTGAAGCAACTGGTTATAAGTAAGAAAGCTAATAAAAAATGGGGGGTTACTCACTTCGCATCGTCAGGTAAGAAAAGCTAAAATTGAGGGAGGGCTAAAATAATAAATTTACTCCTTATTAGTTAACTTTAAATCATAAAGTTGAACTCACTTCGCACAGTCACGTAAACTGTATCCTGAATAAGGAGGGATGGCTGGGCGTCTATAGTCCACTTGCAGGTATATGCCATGGAGTCAGCGTAGGTAGGGCCTGAGACCTGTGGAGAAGTGTCGTTAGAGGAGAAGTGTCGTTAGGGGAGAAGTGTCGTTAGAGGAGAAGTGTCGTTAGAGGAGAAGTGTCGTTAGGGGAGAAGTGTTTCTAGAGAAGTGTCATTAGAGGAGAAGTGTTTCTAGAGGAGAATTCTGGGTGACACTGCCAAAGTCTGTCGTTGCTGGAGAAATCTCGTTAGAGGAGAATGGTTTTTAAGGAGAATGTCATTAGAAGAGGCTTTGATTCGAGGAGGTTGTTTTGTTGTTGCAAAATCCACTCGCCTCCACTTAAATTAGAGGCAATGGCAGCTCTTCAGAGAGGAGAGCTCTGCTGGTACCTATCAGTTTATATTTCTGTCTTAAATATTCAAGTCTTTTATTCAATTCTTACATATCAAATTTTTTCCTGTTCCCAATCGCGTTTTTTGTTTTACAAAAAGGCATTGAGAAAAGGTTAGCAGAGATCGTGTTTTGTGGGGGTTGTGTGTATACTACCTTTACGCGTACTGTTAAATCTGAAATAGGTGGTGGTGCTGCGCGCGACCAAATTTGGTATGTATGCGGTATGCTCCATTTTCAAGCATCCAAATGCTCCTTTATAATATCAGTCGCGTCAGAGTAGCTTAGTGTAGTGGCATCCTTTGCATTATGGGCTGCAGCTAGCTTTGTAGGTATATGAGTTCAATGCTCTGTTCATTCTGATGTTGAAATTAATTCTTTTTTCTATAATTTAACAATTCTTTGATAGTTTAATTGCATATAATGAAAACTTTTAACTTTATCATTTTTCACGATATTAATCGAATAATTGATTGGATTTGAACGACCACATAGTCATTTGGCCTTCTTTAAGTAGCAGGCAATTTACAATGGGCAGTATTACAGGAATCAGTTATGAATGATCTATAGAATTAACCAGAATAAGGTAAGACATGAGAGTTTGTCTCGGTTCATGATTGATATCTGAATCATTTATTTTGGTCAGTAATCATATTGTGTATCTCAATCTTGAAAATATCAAGGCGGGATACAATAATAGCGAACATTGCAATAGTTTGATACTGCAACGCAACACAAAGGGAAACGTAACGCGTAACGAAATTAGTGATCATAGTTATGAAACTGTGAACGGCGCGCAACTAAACGAATCTTGAAAGAGTTCTACGAAATGGCGGAAACGCGCGCGCGAACATTTGGCACGTGGAACGAAATCGCCCACGTGATATTTAGCTATTTAGGTTTGCGCGCGTTAATTCAAGCTTGTAGGAGAGGGAAATATATATAGCGCCCGCAAAACGAGGAATCAAGTTGATTCAATCATCAATGATGAAAGTATTGCGATGTGAGTTGTGACACTTGATAGAAGAAGCGTTTTATCACGGAAAATTATTTCAGGTAAATGTGTGATTTGGAATGTCACCTTTAGCTTGATCATCAACTCATCATGTCAGTAAATAAGACGGAAACGGGAAAACGGTCGTAGATTGAATGATATTGCCAGCCCCAGGGAACAGGAAATTAAGCGCCTGCATACGGGAACAACGGGAACAAGAAATACGCCGGCAGGCGCAATTCTTGTTTTAATGTTAAATTCCTTAATTCTTTAATTCTAAAATATTTAATTCTTCAACTCTTTAATATCTAATTCTTTAATTCCCACCGTGAATACGCTCTCCTGGGAGGAGGTGCCGGGTACGAAGGCGGCTGTCTCGATTGTGTATACGCCTCCAGCCGTGATCACTTTCGTTGCATCAGCAGTAGGGCCCTGGGGAGAATGCAGTGAGAGGTGGTCAAGACTTCAGTGAGAGTTCAAGGGTTGCTCGTTGTCAAGGGCCCTTGACAACCCACTTCTAAAGTTATAACCAGGGTGGTGGGCTTTCAAGCCTTCAAGGGCCCTGATTAATAGTGATTAGAGCAGTGGATTGTTAGGCCCCCGGACGACAGAATTTTGTTGCCAGGGAGACCTGACTAAAAAGTTTGGTGCCATAAGTCCTGCTTAGAAATTTTTGGGATGTATCCGGTTTAGACCCGCGTCCCGCAGCCGGTGAACGTGGGTCAAAACCTATATGGCAAAAAAGTAAAAATATGATAGAACTATTATCAACAGCACAAGAATAACCCGTTATATAGTGATTGCAATAAGTTTCTTATAAACAAAACTGAGTGATTTGCCTTGAACCAAGATTAAGTTATTGCTAAATCATTGCCTAGATTCCTATAAACATCAAGAAAATCAAGAAAATCAAGAAAATCAAGAAACTTTACCTTAAACCACTCGACTTTGTCAGGTTGCGTCTGTCCACCGTAGGAGCACGTCAGTGCTAAGGTAGTCGAAGCAAAGTAGGGGGAGGCAGGCGCAATGTTAGCCGCTGAAAATTATTAAGAACTATACGATGTGCACGAAAAATAGGCGGTTCAACGCCATCAACACACTACATTGAGCTATGATAATGACGTCATCCTACCCGCCTGTTTCTCGTGCGCGGCGTTTAATTATTAAAGAACCACATCGCATACATTTGTACTTATACCATTGGGTCAATTTAATTTTTACTCTAATCTGTTTTTGACTTAAGTTTCGTTTCAGAGAATTGACCCCCACTGGGTTTTAAACTTACAAATCTTGACTGCAATTGTCGTGTAGTCTGTAGGAGCTCCGTCCCCAGTAAAGGTAACGGCGCAGGTGTAAGTCCCTTCTTCCGAGTAAGTGAAACTCTTTATCGTCAGCGTGTGTGCTTTGTAAACCGGGCTCTTGTCGACCGTGTTTAGGATGTACTGGAGGGGAGAAACGCGTAATGGATTAACTAAAAATTATTAACTGAAAAATTGACCAAAAAAGGTTCGATTAAAAAAATCGTAATATCAAGAACATATTTAAAGCAGTTGAATTTATTTTTCAAACTCTCTCCTACCTTATCTGCCTCTGCCGCCATTTCAGTCCCCTCCGTGTTTTTCCAGACGACAGTTGCTGGAGCGTTGTCTCCCCAAACGAAGCAGGAGAATATGATCTCATCCGCTGAAGACTCGAAGGTGTGCGAGTCAATCCTGGCTCCACCTGAGGTATAAGACTCCCTTAATTAAAGAGCAGTTTATCTTGTCGCAAAAGTGTCAATCAAAATTTTAAGAAACCTCGGTTTAGAAAATACATTTATAATGCGACTCATATCAAACATCCCAATCCGCAAACTACATACATATGATTAGTAACACGAATACTTGCTCAGTTATGTCATAATCAAGGTGTCGATATAATATCTTGATTTCACGTAATTTCAGGAACCTATATACTAATCACTAAAGTACAAAGTGTCACCCCACCTGAGTTGATGTCAGTGACGGATTCTAACTTCTTATCCTCCGCCGTCCACATCGCCACACACTTCAGGTTGTCGTTGAAGATCTCAGTGTTAGCTGACAGGCTCAGTGTGCTCTGCTTCTGATTTGCTTGTCCCTCAACCGATATAGTTGCTTCAGTCGCCTCGGTTATTGCACTGGTTATCAGCGTTTCACCTGAGGGGAGGGGTTGTGCGAAAAGAGAAAAAAAAGAAAAATTGTTCCTTATTGACTATGTATAAAGTCGTATTGAAATGGGCATTAATTTGAAACAAAAACATCTTTCTAGAACAATCACACAAAGTTTATCTTGTATTCTATAGTGAGATTTAGTAGTGTGGCTGGAATATCAAATATGAATCGTGTCGAAAACAGTAAAATTTTAGTTTGATAGAAATTTAAGTCTGATCAACGGAGAAGAAACATATTCAGTACAATTCTAATATTCTAAGTCTACTCTTCCCCTGAGGATGTCTCTCTTCTCTCCTTTAAAGAAGGCACGTACCAATGTACCAGGCAAAGGTAAAGTCCAGGTCTCCTTCCACCACACACACGAAGGACTTGGAAGTTTCCGCGCGAGGGAATTCTGTTGTAAGAGCCAGCGGGGTGACGAACGCTGAGGGAGGATAAGTCCAAGTGTTACTCTAGAACAAATTATAAACCAGGTGTTACACAGGAGTTTTAAATTGAAAAACGCCAGTGTGACAAAGGACTTAAAAACAAAATAAAGCGCCGTTATCCTAGGGATATTTTGACGCGAACTCACCTCGCTTGTAGACTTTAGCCACGATAGTCTCCATGGTCTCAGTGCCGCTCACAACCTCAGCTTGCACTGTGAACTCGGTAAACGTGAGGCTGGAAACCACCAGCTCGAACGTGATAGAGTTGGTTCCCCAAGCTGAACCCACTCCTGGAGCCAGGTTGGAATTGTCCGTCGCGTCCCATGGCGTGTTGTCGATCTTCCAAGTAATAGTGGGTTCTGTGGTTCCAGCGAAGGTCAGGGAGATCTTGTCAGGACTGTAGTATTGGGCTTCCAGTGCATCCAAATCTGGGGATGGAGAGTTATTACTGAATTTAGTGTCAACAGAGTTACAAGGAACATTATTCATATGGTGCGAAATTTATAGATTTTTTTTGGAAATAATTGCTCTGTTAGGATTTCCCCCGCCAAAATTTGGGAAAAAATTAATTTTGGACAGAAAATTATTTAAAATCTATCTCATACAACCACCCAGTACCCACCGAATACGTTGACCGTAGTGGCCTTGTCGATGGAAGTTCGGCCCGAGGTGAAGGCGAAGGTGCACTTGTACTCTCCACCGTCCGTTGCTGCCATGCTCGTTAAGTCCAGGGTGGTTTCCCACACATCACTTGCCCAGGAATTGAGTGTCGCGTCCTGCAGAAAAATATGAAATTTTTAGAAAGGTCGGGGAAATATAAATGATTTGGCAACGGAAAAAGTTTAAATGAAAGAAATTGCAGGATTTTACAGGACGTTAACATTGAAATATCAGCAACCGAGATTCTTTTCATGTACGCAAGGATTTCTTAGCTGGAAATCAATGACGCTCCAATGAGCCATTGTTGATTTCATCTACTCTCTAATCATTGTTAAATTTTCAAATTCACTTTCACTTTAAATTCCAATATATTTCAAAAGAAAGCTGACCGATGTCTTATCAGCTCCGGAAGGTCCGCCCCAAGTCACTCCGCTCACGATGCTGTCAGGTCCGCTGTAGGTGCAGGTCAGGATCAGGGAGGCTCCAGCCTCGTGCTTCTTGTAGTTCGTGGTCGCGGTGAAGGAGGAAGTGATGGCTGGGGAATGAGGGGGTTTTCAAACACAAGGAAATATCCTCAGACAGAAAAGAGAAGGTGATGGCTGGGGAATGAGGGGGTTTTCAAACACAAGGAAATATCTCTGATGGTGATTGGTGAGGGGAATGAGGGGGTTTTCAAACACAAGGAAATATCTTTGATGGCTGGGGAATGAGGGGGTTTTCAACCACAAGGAAATATATCTGTGATTAAAATATGAATCTATAACTGGCACTACAGAGTGGAACAAATTATAACGTACTTTTCCAAAGCACCATGGTGAAACTACCGCCCTACCAAATCTTAAAAATAGAAAAAGATTCACATTCTCTCTCAAACTCTCAGTGAAAAACTATGATAAGTGAAACTTACAAAATATAACGTAAGAGAAACTTACAGAAAATCACAAGAGAAACTTACAGAAAATCACAAGAGAAACTTACAGAAAATCACAAGAGAAACTTACAGAAAATATCACAAGAGAAACTTACAGAATATCACAAGAGAAACTTACAGAAAATCGTGAGTGATTGCGGCGCCGAATCCAGGTCGCCTGTTGGGAACGTTGCCGAACAGGTGAACGTTTTAGCTGTCACCTTCATCGCCTTCAGCTGAGGAAAACAAGTAAATTTAGGGAGCAAGTTTATAATAATATGATAAAGTTTGAAATCAGAAGCTTTCGAAATTCATGTGATCATCGTCGTCAGCTGAAATGGAAGGTAAGAGTGTGCTTATAAGTTAATATATTTTACACAAACACATAAACCCATAAATCTAGCTATTGTCAGAGAAAAAAGTCATGTTTTAAAACAAATGAGCTGATAAAGGATTTTAATGATAACATTGTTCTCAGTGGAACTATTCTATACATAATAAGGTTAGTGCATATTGAACTCGGCTTCGCCTCGCACAATACGCACTATAATATGCATCTCAATGCTGTCCCATAGTAATATACTACATAACTGCGCTGCCGTTAGTGTCAGGAGAGACTTTTGTCCGTCAGTACTAATATCAGACGGGGTTATTGTGTAGGTAGAGGCGTCCATCTCCATCCCACCGTACTTCCACACGATAGTCTTACCTTTGAGAATTGATGAATTAAACGAGTTTGCATCATAAGAGGAATAGCAAAATTTAGTCAGATCAATTATCGAGGAAGCAACTGAATTTGAGAATAATAACTGACAATTGTTTTACCTTGAGTGACGAGGTTGGAAAGGGTACAGGTAAGAGTGGCAGGGGAGTCGTCAGCAACTTGGAACATCATGTCGTTTGTGATTGCAATAGCTGGAGGGTGAAAGGTTGAATAGATCACTTGTTTTAACAGCACTCATTGAATTAATTAATTGAGAATGCGTACTTGCGTATATGCACAAAGTATAGCCGGAAGGTTGAATACGACTCCCACATACAAAATCAAACGAGTTTCAATTTAGAATGATTCCGTTGTTCCATTACACCCTCCGATGTTCGGGAAGGGATAAGGTTGGGCAAGTTGTATAGAACACTTAGTGCATTGTGCCGTATGTTTGCAAAGGCTGGGGTGTTGTTCTATTTTATCACTTTCTAATCAACTCACGGCGCTTTCAGTATGCTGGGCACTGATTTCCCAACCCTCAATTCGCTAGTTTGGAGTTACCCAGCGCAGTGTCTGCCAAGATCAGTTCAATGTTTTGGATCGAGTGACCAAGCCGGCACTATTCAAATGCGTTTATAATATACTACGTCGATGATAGAAGTTGATATCTTGGTTAACCGTTGCGTAGGTCAGTAGTCATATATCAAACAAGAAGGATAATTGAACTTAAATTAATATCACAACACAAGTTTCAACTGTCTAAGTGTGGTGAGGATTGAACTTTTAAAGGTGAAATTATGCTTTGTTGGAGATATAACGAATGTAGATTGAAGAGATGGATTATTAAGTTATTAAATCGTTATCAAAATAGGCAGTAATTCATTAAGATATGCAGTAATCGATCAGTATATGCATTAATCAATGAAATTAACCGATGTATGCAGTAATTAATCGGTAATTCAATTCGAATCCTTAAAGTATAAAGAGTTCGAGAAATAAGAATCTTTCTGAAATTTACAATCGCGCGGCGCGAAAATTACAGAAAAAATTACAGAACTCAAGACACCTCAGTCAATCCCATACCTACCCCTCGCGCACGAATAAATAAGTGGTTATTTCCAACAATTTGGCTGCGCGGCGTGCGCACAATGTACTAATGGCATCAGCGCATTCACACTGCATAATATTACGTACGAACCGAGGGAGGGCGACAGATTAAAGTGAGTAACTCACCCGCTTCCTTGACAGCGACCACGATCTCCTCGTCGAAAGTGTCGCTTCCGAGGGTCAGGGTGCAGGTGTAGGTCTTAGAGGCAGCGCCGGCAGCAAGGACGGAAGAGGAGATGGTCAGAGTGTTTGTTTGGGAAGTTCCAGTGAGACCACCGTCCACAATATCGTATCTATATTTCGTAGGTAATGTTTAAAGGTGGTTTGACACTTATGGGAATTGGTTTTTGCTCAGTTTTAATGAAAAAAATCGCATATTTGTCACTAACAATATCATCAAGTCATCTGTCAAGAATTCATAATTCACCCCTACATACCACCCTGACTACTCGTTACCCACCCGGTAGCTGAGGCGGTGATGGAGCCGCTGATTTCCCCGCCACTCCAAGCCACTGAGCCCGCCTCCAGGAGGCCGTCAAAGGTACAGCTCACCGGGTGGTCAGACAGCGACTGCGCGTCTCCAGCTCCAGTGGGGGTGCCCTCTGATGGGAGAAGGGGCTGTTAGGAAAATAAGCTAAAATGAGAGGAGAGATTGTCGCGCGGTGCGGAAAGATGTTACATTTCAATCGCGAGGTTGCGAGTTCGACTCCTAATCATTCAAATCGGAAGATTGGAAGTGAGGCGTAAGGTGCAGCGCGTGTTATTCTTGAATCCTGGGCAATCTAGATGCATACAAAAAGATTTATAGAAATGTAGCTGGTTAAACGGAAAAAATAGATAACTTTGACGAAAAAATAGCTAATTTCAACGGAATCTACTAACCAACAACAACAAGAGTTGCTGTCTCAGAAATCCCAATAGTTGCATCATAGCACTCAATGGTGTTGGATGTGTCTGTCTTAGTAAGGCCCGTGAGAGTCAAGGTACTGACTTGACCGTCAGCGGTAGCTACTGCATTAGTAAAGTCTGTGTTTAAAGTGTATTCAACAGCATTTCCATCGACCGTTTTTTTCCAGGCTAGAGAAACAGTAGACTGATCTGCTGTGGCTGTACACACGATTTGTTGACTGCTGCCCGTCTCAACGTTAGCACTCGAGGGGTTCAGGACAATCTCTGGGGAGGTGGAAATCATGTAAGGATATAATTTCAGTTGATTCAAATCGTAAAGAGAGAAACAAGAATTGCACCTAATTGCACTTAAAGAATTTTCCCTGGCATTTTCACACTTGCTTACCCCCCTTTAGTATTTTAGCTGTCCCCTTTTAGTTGTAGATACGAACTTAATATTTATAATGATTTCAGCGGGCGCTGACTTAAACTACTAGCGACTGCCTTTTAAACGGGGGACGGATCTACAGAAAACCCTCCCAGACAACCCTTCCAGAAAACGCTCCCAGACAACCCTCCCAGACAACCCTCCCAGACAACCCTCCCAGACAACCCTCCCAGACAACCCTCCCAGACAACCCTCCCAGACAACCCTCCCAGAAAACCCTCCCAGACAACCCTGCCAGACAACCCTCCCAGACAACGCTCCCAGACAACCCTCCCAGACAACCCTCCCAGACAACCCTCCCAGACAACGCTCCCAGACAACACTCCCAGACAACCCTCCCAGACAACCCTCCCAGACAACGCTCCCAGACAACCCTCCCAGAAAACCCTCCCAGACAACCCTCCCAGACAACCCTCCCAGACAACCCTCCCAGACAACCCTCCCAGAAAACCCTCCCAGACAACCCTGCCAGACAACCCTCCCAGACAACGCTCCCAGACAACCCTCCCAGACAACCCTCCCAGACAACCCTCCCAGAAAACCCTCCCAGACAACCCTCCCAGACAACCCTCCCAGACAACCCTCCCAGACAACCCTCCCAGACAACCCTCCCAGACAACCCTCCCAGACAACCCTGACTTTTTCACACTCACTGTTCATGATGATTTCAGCAGGATCGCTAACGTACGGAGTCTCGTACCCGATCACATCGTCTCCGTACGTTACGTCGCACTCGTAGAACTTTCCGTCGATTTGATCTGACACCGTCAGTGTCAGAACGCTTTTAACCTGATGAATTTAATAGTAGAATAAGTGTGGTGTGAGATGGCATAGGGCAGGACGCTTTTAACCTGGTGAATTTAATAGTAGAATAAGTGTGGGGTAAGATGGCAAGGGCACGACAGCGGTTTGGGTATTCCTTGATAGCCGTTACATCGGGTATACATCTTTACCTGTGTGTGAATGTGATGAGTGTAGCGGCTATCAAGAAATATCTAAATCGCTGTCCTAAACCATCCTACACCACATGGGCGCATAAATTAATGAAAATTACAGATTTTGTCATGTGGCATTTGAAATCTGCCTTGCGCAGGTAGAAGCGCTCTACTTTGCGCAGGTAAACACTAAACAGCGAAATAGCTCGCTCGCTGTTTATTTACGACGTTCTGTCGTTATTTTCATATATCTTTTCATCTCACCCGTAGCTCAGTGGGAATGGCTGGGAGTCAAACCCGGGATCTTTCGATAACAAGCAAGGCTAGATACCAATACACCAACTGACCACTTCATATAACGCATATTGAATGCTTACCTTACTGTTCGCTTCGTCAGGTGTCCGCACCACCCCGATTAGCACCTGGGTCCTGTCACCACCGGTGGCGCCCTGAGTGGCTTTCTGCCACCAGGAAATGACAGGTGCCTGCGGATTAAGATAGTTAAATAGTATGTCCCAGATGTTTTGCCACAGATTATATGTTTTGTGTCCTTAGGGTGCACATTATTAAGGATGGATTAGTTTGATAAACATAATTTACACTTGACAAGAAAACCATGTCGGTCAATGTTTTTACAATATCCAATCCATTGTGTGGCGGTTGTTTCTCAATTCCAAACATCAGCCCGAGGCATGAATCTTAAGGGCTAGAGCTTGGAATAACAGTGAGATTATAGGATCAAATCTATATTCTTACGTCTCATCATCTCACTTAGAATCGTAATTCCATGATGACACAAATTTCATGAAAGTGCAGTTTCTCAGATGTGTAAAATCATTAAAGGTCGGTTTCTCAGATGCCTAAATAAAATCAAATCACCCTGCCAACATCACATATTACAGTGGTTTATCCAGCCTTTAAAACATAAATTCATTAAAATTGAGTAACATTCAAAAGTTAAGATTCAAGAACTAAGTTAATACTAATTTATCATTTTTAATAAAAAAGTGGTTTTTCAAACCTTCATTCCTTTGAAAAAAAGAGCACAAAATATGAATTAAAGATGTGATGTACTGAAGTTACGGTAACAGTTCGAACCACAGTTTTGTGGCGTAATCTTCCGCGCCTTTTCGAACTGCCACTGTAAGCGATGAATGATGAGAGAGGAAGAAGACGTACCTTCATTCCTGTGAACCACTCGGCTTCGCAACCGAGCGTCACCGCAGCTCCCTTGTTAGCCCGCTCAATGTTCTCGAAGTCACGTGTCAGCTCCACGAACTTGAGGGTGGTTTGTCCGGAACTCACAGCGTCCGCAACCTTGCACGAGAACGTCTCGTCAGCAGTAGGGGCTTCTGAAATCAGTTGAAATTTAGATACGTTGAATTGCCAAGTTATCAAAATAGCTGTCCATTCTCGAGCATTTAAATGGCGAATACTAAATCCCTGTGTTTCGAATAGCCGAACCTACTCCATGTACATATACTAATCTAACATATTGGACATATTATTTGATTATTGATGTAAAATAAACTATTTCTTTTACTGAACTATTTCTTTTACAGTTGAAATAGTTTTAACAATATGTTTAAATAACTCATCTATAGCTGGGGCTTCCATTAATAAAATTAAAGTAATAAAAAGTATTTGATGAGTACTTTATTAATTCTCTTTTGACTCAATGCTACAAGTACAAATGGAAAAGACGTGGTTCTTTAATTACACTCCATTTCGTCGTTACACGGCATCTTCAGGTCTCAATTTTGGTTGAATAAAGTAGCGTTGTAAAGTTAAAAAAAGAAAAAAAGCATTGCGAACCTGTGTAAGTTGTAGTGTAAACGGACACGGTCGCATCACTAGCTTGATTCAAAGTCGTCACCACCTTCGCTGACAGATCTTCTGCTCCTTTAAAGAACTTGAGATCCTGTTGCGTCGTTGAAGGCACGGAGCAGGTCAACTTCACATCCAGATCGGTGCGGAACATCGTGTAGACTGTCTCCGCTGCCATGGTGATGACGTTGATGGTGACCGGATCCCACGTGCCCACCGGGTTCTCAGTGTCGGTAAACGAGTACATGCACTCGTATTTCCCTGTCACTGGCTTAGCCACGGTGTAGGTGAACTTCTTGGCGTTAGCACCGTCAGCTACACCCGACACAGCGTTGCCGGGGTTGTTCAGGGTGGAGGAAATCAGCGTGGCGGTGTCGCTCGCGGATTGGGTCAGGGTACAGGTGAAGACGAACTCGGCGTCGCTGAAAATACAAATAAATCAAATTGCTATGAATTACACTGGTGTCTCGACCTTTCGTGGCTCGGCGTAAAACGCCGCACTTGCGTGTTTTTCTAATGCGCGTTATATTGAAAGTACCTGAGAGCAAGTTAAAACGTTTAAATGATACGATAAACTTTAAATCAGGAGCTGAAAATCAGGCGTCGGCGAAGAAACGCTGGCCTTAAAATGAAATCGAGATACTCGGGTGGGGGATTACAATCAGGTGACGGATAATGGTATCAATAACGCAAGAAAAGTGGTGTCAGTAGTTGGGAAGCGTTGCATCGGGCGTAGGAAAGAAAGCAACAAAAAAAGATGGAGCTCACCTGAAGCGAATATAATATAATATTTATTGCCTACAAGCACGCTGAGGATTATCTTAGACTGGTAATTTAAACTAGCTTATTTTTCGCTCTGTTCGACGTGACCGTTACGTAAGCAACTTTTTGGTTTGCTTACAAAGATGGGAAAAAATGATGAGCGTTATTATGTGGGTTACAACATACGGATTACAATATACGGCACTCGATTTAGTAACTTGACCAATAACTACTCATATGTCGAACTATCCCTAAAACGAAGGAGCTCACCTGTACTCGATTATCGGATTAGCAGGTTCCACTGCAACCATCCGGACAATGAGCGTACCCTCCGTCTCGGTTTTTCCGGTCGTTTGGAACGCGCACTTGTACTTCCTACCGAAGGTTGTGGCCATGGTGGCGATGCTTAGCTCTGCACTGTACATGTTGGGGACGCTATCGTCCGTCGAGAGAGCATAGCCGCCTTGCCCGTCTGTAATCGTCTCCCAGGCGTCTTGAGCATCATTCTCTTTCGTCCTGTGGGGTTGGGAGTGCACCTTAGGAGGTGTAAAATTGCGGTGTTTCGAATTCTGGTAGGTTGAAAATATGGGATTTTTTCAAGTACTTAATTACTCTTGTTAACATATGATAATGGCGTCATTTTGAACTGTCATGGTGTGCGAATAAATGGGGATTTTTCCGAAAAATCCCCAAATTACAACCTCCATAAATAAACCTCCTAAGGTAGTCATAGATAAATATGTTTCAAAATGTGTGAATTGCACATTCTGTAGTCAGGTATGTATAATATTTCAGACTTACATACGAGTGCAACAAAGGTTGGAATGAGGGTTAGAATGGGGGTTAGAATGAATGGGAATTGGGATGTATGATGGGATGGTATAATAGGATGGTATAATAGGATGGTATAATAGGATGGTATAATGGGATGGTATAATAGGATGGAATAATAGGATGGTATAACAGGATGGTATAATAGGATGGTATAATGGGATGGTATGATAGGATGGTATAATGGGATGGTATAATGGGATGGTATATTGGGATGGTATATTAGGATGGTATAATAGGATGGTATAATAGGATGGTATAATAGGATGGTATATTGGGATGGTATATTGGGATGGTATAATAGGATGGTATCATAGGATGGTATAAAAGGATGGTATACTAGGATGGTATAATAGGATGGTATATTGGGATGGTATAATGGGATGGTATAATGGGATGGTATGATAGGATGGTATGATTGGATGGTATAATAGGATGGTATAATAGGATGGTATAATGGGATGGTATAATAGGATGGTATAATAGGATGGTATAACAGGATGGTATAATAGGATGGTATAATAGGATGGTATAATAGGATGGTATAATAGGATGGTATAATAGGATGGTATAATAGGATGGTATAATAGGATGGTATAATAGGATGGTATAATAGGATGGTATAATAGGATGGTATAATAGGATGGTATAATAGGATGGTATAATAGGATGGTATAATAGGATGGTATAATAGGATGGTATAATAGGATGGTATAATAGGATGGTATAATAGGATGGTATATTGGGATGGTATAATAGGATGGTATAATAGGATGGTATAATGGGATGGTATAATAGGATGGTATAATAGGATGGTATAATAGGATGGTATAATAGGATGGTATAATAGGATGGTATAGTAGGATGGTATAACAGGATGGTATATTGCATTAATTGGGTGGTGTAAAGCTTACCATATAACAGATGTGGGTGCATCCCCTGCAGTAGCGAAAGCACAGGACAGAGTAGTGGCAGCACCCAAAGAGTAGGTAGGGTCCTTGAGGGCTGTCTCAATACCTGCCGGAGTATCATGGCATTAAATAATACAACCCTCTGTGTGGTATTGTGCCGGAGTATCATGGTGTTAAATACAACCCTCTGTGTGGTATTGTGGCGGAGTATCATGGCATTAAATACAACCCTCTCTGTGGTATTGTGGCGGAGTATCATGGCATTAAATACAACCCTCTGTGTGGTATTGTGGCGGAGTATCATGGTATTAAATACAACCCTCTGTGTGGTATTGTGGCGGAGTATCATGGCATTAAATACAACCCTCTGTGTGGTATTGTGGCGGAGTATCATGGTATTAAATACAACCCTCTCTGTGGTATTGTGGCGGAGTATCATGGCATTAAATAATACAACCCTCTGTGTGGTATTGTGGCGGAGTATCATGGCATTAAATAATACAACCCTCTGTGTGGTATTGTGGCGGAGTATCATGGTATTAAATACAACCCTCTCTGTGGTATTGTGGCGGAGTATCATGGCATTAAATACAACCCTCTGTGTGGTATTGTGGCGGAGTATCATGGCATTAAATAATACAACCCTCTGTGTGGTATTGTGGCGGAGTATCATGGTATTAAATACAACCCTCTGTGTGGTATTGTGGCGGAGTATCATGGTATTAAATACAACCCTCTGTGTGGTATTGTGGCGGAGTATCATGGTATTAAATACAACCCTCTGTGTGGTATTGTGGCGGAGTATCATGGTATTAAATACAACCCTCTGTGTGGTATTGTGGCGGAGTATCATGGTGTTAAATACAACCCTCTCTGTGTGGTATTGTGGCGGAGTATCATGGCATTAAATAATACAACCCTCTCTGTGGTATTGTGGTATTGTGATATCATGGCATTAAATACAACCCTCTGTGTGGTATTGTGGCGGAGTATCATGGTGTTAAATACAACCCTCTGTGTGGTATTGTGGCGGAGTATCATGGTATTAAATACAACCCTCTGTGTGGTATTGTGGCGGAGTATCATGGCATTAAATACAACCCTCTCTGTGTGGTATTGTGGCGGAGTATCATGGTGTTAAATACAACCCTCTGTGTGGTATTGTGGCGGAGTATCATGGTATTAAATACAACCCTCTCTGTGGTATTGTGCCGGAGTATCATGGTGTTAAATACAACCCTCTCTGTGGTATTGTGGCGGAGTATCATGGTATTAAATACAACCCTCTCTGTGGTATTGTGGCGGAGTATCATGGTATTAAATACAACCCTCTCTGTGGTATTGTGGCGGAGTATCATGGCATTAAATACAACCCTCTCTGTGGTATTGTGGCGGAGTATCATGGTATTAAATACAACCCTCTGTGTGGTATTGTGCCGGAGTATCATGGTGTTAAATACAACCCTCTGTGTGGTATTGTGGCGGAGTATCATGGCATTAAATACAACCCTCTGTGTGGTATTGTGGCGGAGTGTCATGGTATTAAATACAACCCTCTCTGTGGTATTGGCGGAGTATCATGGCATTAAATACAACCCTCTGTGTGGTATTGTGGCGGAGTATCATGGCATTAAATACAACCCTCTGTGTGGTATTGTGGCGGAGTATCATGGTATTAAATACAACCCTCTGTGTGGTATTGTGGCGGAGTATCATGGCATTAAATACAACCCTCTCTGTGGTATTGTGGCGGAGTATCATGGTATTAAATACAACCCTCTGTGTGGTATTGTGGCGGAGTATCATGGCATTAAATACAACCCTCTCTGTGGTATTGTGTACAATCATGGAGTATCATGGTTAAATACAACCTCTGTGTGGTATTGTGGTGTCATGTTAAATACAACCCTCTGTGTGGTATTGTGGCGGAGTATCATGGTAAAGCATTAAATACAACCTCTCTGTGGTATTGTGGCGGAGTATCATGGTGTTAAATACAACCCTCTGTGGTGGAGTGTCATGGCATTAAATACAACCCTCTGTGTGGTATTTGAGTGTCATGGTATTAAATACAACCCTCTGTGTGGTATTGTGGCGGGTATGTTATTAAATACAACCCCCCTCTGTGTGGTATTGTATTGTGGCGGAGTATCATATTAGCGTGTTAAATACAACCCTTTGGAGTGTCATGGTGTTAAATACAACCCTCAGGTATTTATCAATTAAATACACCCCTCTTGTTTGATTCATGGTTTGATACAACCCTCTGTTTGATATCATGTTTAAAATTCTGGTGTATCATATATTAAACCCCCTCTGTTTAGTATACAGGTTTGTATCAATTTTGAAAATTTTTTTTATAGTTTTCCCCATTTTTATATGTTTTAATCTATCATTGCCTTAAATTATATATTTTCATCAGGTATTCAGGTCGGACATTGCAATTGTAATATGATCACTAATTGTTTAATTCCTGTTTGATTCCTGTTTGATTCCTGTTTGATTCCTGGTGTTATATAGAACCCTCTGACGTTTCCACAGGTGCCTAAAATAAATATACACTCGCCTGATTGGCTCCATACTGGTTCTTTGGTTGAGAACCTCGCCCTACAGGCTCGGGCCAAAACAAGCCTCGGGAATTATCCCACAATGGACCCGATAAGCGCGTGTCTTATTAAGTATGCATGTCATAGATTTGAGCAAGGGGTAATATAATTTTCCAGGATGTCAAGACACGACAAAGTTTCCTTCCTCTCAAATAAATAAGGGGTCAAATCTTTAAACTCGTCTCATTGATTCCAACAACTGTAATTCGTTATTGATTCGACGTCTTGACAACAAAGAATACGAGTTTAGAATAAAAATTATTGATTGAGCCATGTTTCATACCTCTGTAGTACAGGTTAATCGTTTTGGTCAGCGTTTGAGCAGGCTCAGTGAACGTATATGTGCAAACGATTTTCTTCATCGCGTCCTCCTTAGTTCTACTATTAACTGTTAGCTTCTCAGTCCTGATTGGAGAAAAATCATAATATTAGTTTATAAGAAGGGTCACAGTTCGAACTCAAGTTTGTGCGGCTTAAGTTTGCGCGGCGTTCAGACATGTTATGTTTACATGTCTAGATACGCCGCGCAAAATTAAGCCGCACACAAAAGACGCTCTATAAATTCCAAATACCCCTGATACAAACAAAACCTCTTAATAAGGATCATTCACATATTAAGTGATCAATTTTTTCCCACGTAATCAAGTGTACAGTAGTTGTATTTGTTACAATAACATGTAACGTAATCATTCGGAACCCCCAGGCCCCCACCCCCCTAAATGATTACGAAATATTTGAACGATCCCTTACTCAACTTACAGTCTAATTACAAGATCACTGTAATGTCTGAATGTCAGACCAAGGTTAACCTAGAGAACTCAAAAAACAAAAAAAACTAACAAAATACCTTGCGTTACTCCCGAAAGTCCCCGCCACAGTCACCACATTCGGCGTTTCCGCAGTTACATCCGTGTCGGCAATCTGCCAGGTGAAAGTCGCAGAGTCAGTGGTACCGAGTAAACACATTCCACAGGGAAGCTAGCTCCGGTTGCTTCGTACCGGTCTCCGGACACATAGACTGTCTCAGCGACACTGACCGTCAAGTCTCTGATGTAAGGAGTATAGATATAAACATAAAGAAAATGAAGGGTTTAGTAACGAGTAAAAAGTATAGATATAAACATACGAGTGTGTTTAAGTTTAAATACACAGAGTGCTCAAGCTCTAGGAGCGAGCAAAATACAAATTGAAACACATCGATCTAAGTCTTTACTATGAAACTATTAGTGAAGACTTAGATCGATGTGTTTCAATTTGTAAATATAAACATAGAGAAAATATCATATCAACCA
Organism: Beroe forskalii; assembly: GCA_011033025.1. Classification (NCBI taxonomy): domain Eukaryota; kingdom Metazoa; phylum Ctenophora; class Nuda; order Beroida; family Beroidae; genus Beroe; species Beroe forskalii. The sequence continues at coordinate 29,952 of WFMF01000110.1, read as the reverse complement.
CTCCGAAAAGCTAAAATTTGGGGTCTTGGTTAAGGTAGAGGATCCCACTGAATCATGAATCAAGTCTGAGAGATGTTGGAATAAATGAAGGACAAGGTCCGTATCCAGGGGGAGGCCGTGGGGCTGCACCCCCCCCCCCCCTCAGAAAATGGGAACCTCCAAAAATTTAGCTATAATTTCAACGAATATCGTAATATTCGTCTGAGAGACAAGTAGTTCTACAGTATAAATAGGCGGATAGATAGATCTAAATACCTCTTATGCAACAAGATCGCTGGCCACATAGACATCATTCCCCCCGATGCTGTAGACGGCTTTGCACTTGTATGTGCCACTGTCTGCCACCTCAGAACTGAAACACATGAGTTGAAACAAGAGCCATATATCTTGAAGTTTATAATGAAGAATCTGCAATAGTGTTTTAATTTCATTTATTTTTCGGTATTCCTTAGTGGAGAATATTAGGCTCATTAATGATTACTCGAAATGATAACTCGAAATCCATCGCATAGGCAAATGAAAAAGGAGTTGAATCGTGTTTTACTGAAACACATGAGTTGAAACAAGAGCGTGTTTCATAATGATTTGCATGTAATAAATGCCTGCTAGAAAAACGAAACTGAAAAACGACTATATCGCAACTTCTAATATATAATCTCATTGTTTGTGATCCTAAGAGCAAGTGCGAATCATTATGAAATATTTGTAATTCACCCTGCCTGTAGTCACACATACAAACTCGGTGATCTGAAAATGAGCGGGGCGAGCGGGGCTTGAACCCACAACTTCTGATTGCCTGTCAGTGCTCTACCAATTGAGCTATCTCCCCCCTAAATCTGATACATTATGAAATACCCCAAGTACAAAGTTTGTTTCTCAACCTGGCTATAGTGAGCGTGTTTGTGCCTGATGGAGATTCGACGTTCCTCCCAGTTGCTGTCACCTCGGTGTCTGTATCACCTACAACTGTGTACCTGGGAGGAGAAAACAAGAGTAGGAAAACTAATTTTGCAGTAATGGAAATAGTATTTCCATTACTGCAAAATTATAGTTCGTACTTTTAGTTTATCATTTTTAAGGTATTTCCGAAATACCTTAAAAGAAAATGTCCATGTAATCAATTTTTGCCGATTTCAACCCCCCTCCCCTCGTAATCAAGTTTACAGTTGTATTTGTTACAATACGTAACGTAATCATTCGGAAACCCCCTCCCCCCCTCTAGGTGATTACGTAATATGTGAACGATCCCAAAATGATAAACTAAGAGTACGAAAAGTTCTTTTCTGTCCTCAGTGTCCCAAAACCAACTATCAGCTGATCTCAGATGGACAAACTTGCCGCACAGAAGCACAACCCCTGAAGGCAAATAAAAGTGCTCTATTATATCATCTGAAGTTGATTCCTGTTAAATTCCTGTTTAATTCCTGTTTAATTCCTGTTCAGAGGTTATGCTCCCCTCAGAGCAGCGTGGGAATGGCCAGGAGCAACCTATTAATTATTCCATATAAGGAATAATAAGGACAAAGGAGCCACCCATCTCAAAAGAGTACGAAAACTAAATTGCAATATAATTGAAATACCGTGTACCAGGGAAGAGAAATATTTTTCATGGGGTTCGAAAATATTTAGGGGTTTGAAAATTTGGGATTTCAACTGAATTGTGAAATAGGAATGTAAAGTAAGAGTGTTAAATACCATTTGAGGGAGGTCAACTTGCCGGGGGAGGTCAACTTGCCTTGCTGATCCTTTTAAAAGGCAATTCATATTATATTGCGTATTATTCAAAGAAAACATTATGTTAATATTATGTTGATATTATGTTAATATTATGTTGATTGTTGATATTATGTTGATATTATGTTGATATTATGTTAATATTATGTTAATATTATGTTAATATTATGTTAATATGTCGTAATTATGTTTATATGTCGTAATTGTAAGTTGTTAAATATGTCCAAAAAGGTTTAACACCTTTGTCTGGACTGATCTATTACAATTTGTTAAGTAAAATAATCAATAACTCGTATTTAAATAGAATGCATCAGTTTCACTGGTCGTGTTCTTTCTCATATCATAGTTCTTATCAATAGTAGAGAACGCTAAAAACCGCTAAGAAAAAAAATATTTATAGAAAATAAGTCAAATATTTGTAGAAAATAAGTCAAACAAAAAAAAACAAGAATAAAGTTGTTGGAAATTAAGTTCTTGCTGCAACAAAAACTTACCTTATTGGCCTTTATTTAGCCGGCCTTTTTTAACCGGCCCTATGGAATTATTTTTGGGCCATTTTAACCGGCCCCTTGGACAAGTTTTTTTCAAGCAGTTGTCAAACCATTATTTTTGCAAAAATAGCCACAAAAACCAACTTATACTAAGTAAATTACATCAAAAACCCAAATCCTGGTCTAATATCATGATTGATGTCATTATCTGACATCTGTGTTATATAATGTACATAAGCCAAGTAACAAAAATTTCATCTGACCTAAATCAACTGGCCTTTAATTTAATCCTGACTCTTTAACCGGTTATATCCGGCCCTTGGACAAAATCTCAAAGTCGTTTTTGTCCTTAAGGGCCGGTTAAATAAGGGCCAATAAGGTATTTTCTATTTGCAACATAATGAATAACTCACTGAAGACTTATAACGAGGGGATTTTCTCCAATTTATCAAGGTTCATTTTAGGAAACACTTCTAAGTTTCCTGAGGTTAAAATTAAGATATCTGTATAATATTTTGTAATAATGATGATTGAATACCTTGTTTCTTAGTGAAATTGTAACAAAGTGTTTGATAAATTCCATTCCAGCCCTGACGACACCTGCTACCACGATGAGCATTGACGGCACCCTGTCCATCACCTGTACCTACACTGGGGAGGACTTGGGTCAAAATAGCTTAAGTTGCGAGATTTGTGTTTTCATCTACAAACCACAGAAGTGTTGTCTGGTAATTCCATGTCAGTAATGTGGCGTGAATTGGTTTGACTCAGAAAGAGTCCTGAGACTTTTTTAGTGACACGGATAGAAAATCAACCCAAATATTTATCGTAGGAAAATTAAAAACGTTGAATGATATACGAAGAAGTTTATAATAACGGAAGCTTTTGAAAATTAACTCACTATAATCGTTTAAATCAATCCCCTGCTCAGGTATTACAAAGGAAGTTTTGTTTGCCTCAGATACAGTAACCTTGACAACAGGAGCGCAGTACGACAAGACAAGAATACAAGTTTTTTATTAGGGGAGAAACCCTGTGAGAAAACGCGGGGGAGTACACGTGCAAAGTCACATTTACAACTGATGCTGATGTTCGGACTGCAAAAACAACTGTGAGTTATATAAGTTGCTTAATAATTCATAGTTTCCCAACCGCTCTGACGAGAATGAAATGCCGATGTACTGAATTAAATTCTCATCAGATTGATTTAAATCAAAAATGATGCAGAAATCTTTCGTTTTACACATCATCAGTGTCTCAAATTTGATTGCATGAAGTAGTGTTGTAAAGTTTTAAAAGTTGCTTAATTTGTTTACGATACGAGGCTCATCGTAATCTATGTTATGTGATTCTCATTTCAAAACAGATGATTCAGATTAGAGTTTTCAATTTTCTATTGGTTATTTCAAACATATATCGTCACCTTCAAATCAAAAGGTGATAACTTGAAAAGTATAGTTTTGAGATAATCGAAAAAAACTAATTTTCTTCAAAACTAATGGTCAAATGTTCTCAACTTATGGTTTTTTGAATAGTATGTAATAATGTAGTATGATCAGATAATGTTTTCACTCCTCCCGATGTCCACCCAATTAATTACAATTAATTAATTAATTGAAAAAGTTGACAGTTATCACCTTTGGTCGAAACTTTAATTTTAAAAATGATTTGAAGAGGTGATATCTCTAATTATAACCTTTTGAATTACTTTTTCTCCTACTAAAGACAACAGTATTATCACATATTATATTGAGTTATCACCTTATTGCCTTAAATTCCATAATTTCAAGATATCAAAATGTTCTTGAATTATTTAAAACTGATATTTGAAGACGACATCCTTTTGTTATTTTCTTCGGTTCTTATTTTATTTTCAAAAACACTAAAATTATAAAGTTTCATGAAATTTAATGACATCATTACGAAATTTCACGATTTTTAGCGCCTTTGTAGTGATTTTAAGAAAAGAAAGCCCTATTAATTTTCATTTAGCCCCTTCATGATACTGTTCACAATTATTTTGTACCCTAAAATCCTTATTAAAGTATTAAGTTTCAACTCAAATTGTGGCTGCTATTTAGCTATTTGTGTGAGTTCATCAAACTACTTTTCGTAGTACTATGTACCATACTAGCATAAAGCTTTGACATGTCATGTCTGCTTGAAATTACATATTTCAAACTATTCAGAAAGTATGGAAGTAGAAACACTAAACACCATCTAAATTAACAATATCATCATGACGTCTTGAGTAAACCTGTGCTTTATTGAGGATTTACACATTCTCTTTTATCAGTCACAAAAATACCACTTTACATCTATCAAGTTTTACTTACTTTGTTTTGTGAAGAATGGCCAGAAATTAACATTTTTATTTTATTTAACAAACTGACAACCATAGGGATAAAATCGTGTGTTTTCGGTCAGATATGTGGTTCTGATCATGGTTAATACCACTGTGGTCATCTTATTATTACAACCCATATATGTCATTCCAATTGATTAAATCAGAAAAAATCCTCCAAATCAGCAAATCATCCATTCATCGTAGAAATGAAATCGTGGCTCCTTGAATTTCCTATTAGTAATTTCCTAACTTGCAGATTCCAAATAAGGCAAAAATATTTTAGTAATAGAGCAATAGTACCCTAATCATCAATCACTACAGCATTGTTTACAGGTACTCAATTTTAAAACAAATGGGTGACATAATAATGGAAATAATTTGGAAAATGCATAACTATGTCATACTCCAAGTTGTCAAAATGAACTGTTGGCACTGAAAAGAAATGTTTCACCTCGATACTTCTCTATATTATTGCTGACCAATGCTCACGAAAGCACGTCAAAAACTTCCATATACTGTTAGTACCTACTCTGAAATTACTATAATAGGTATTTTTAGATTTCCTAGACGAATCTTTGATACAACAGAGGCACATTATAGTACTTAAAACATTCTTACAATTTCTTATTTCTCAAATTGAGAACCCTAAATATGTGAAAAATTACTTTTCAAACTGGGGTTATAACTCAAGTTATAACCTGAAAATTAATAGAAAAAAGCAAACAATCTTTCAAAAATAGGGTTATAACTGGAGTTATAACCTTTTTTCGGAATTTTGGACTGTTTTATTCGTTACTAAAAGGTGATATGTTGAGTTATAGCCCTATAAAATTTATTTTATTATTTCAAATTATTTTTAGGAGGTAATAACTCAAGTTATAACTTTTGGCAAAACTTTCTAAAAAATTTTGTTGCTGATTTTGCTCAAATCACTTCAAAATTTCACTCACGGGTGCGCAATGAGATTCTGAATCACTTGGTAAGGTTTTTTTGAAAAGGTGATAACTCGAGTTATCACCTTTTGATTTGAAGGTGACGATATGACAGTTGAGTTAGATTCATATGATCCCCTTTGCATTTTCCAACCAGAAAATTTCAGCCGCAATTCAAGTTGCCAAGCTAACTTTGGTAGTCCACCTTTTCCGACTCTAACACTACTGATAATATGAACTGATATTCAACGGCGCCTCTCATAGGTTGTAGCTCTTAATGACTCTAAATTAATGGTAAATATACTTCAGGCGACAATCAGGACCGCATCGGGTGTCAATGTGGAGGGAGCGGTGATTACGTCCATTGTGGAGAGCAGCGATATGCTCAAAGCAAGGTATTGTAGGAAGTTCAAGGAACTTTCAAATATAATTTGACAGGACATTGCTATTGCGAAATATGTGATTATACAGAAAAGATTCAGATTATATAGTTCTAATTTTACTTGTTATAGAAATTTCACACACTGGCTCAGTATTTGAGCTATATTAGTGTTCTGAAACTAGATGGATCCCTTATGTGTTCGAGAGTTTTTGAGTCGCTTCAATTCTTGATATTAACACGGTTTGGTGTTTCCAATTCACAAGCCTTGATCAATGCTCAATGCTCATGATATCAATGGTAATGACACATCAGAGGCGCTGGCTGGGATTCGACTCAGGATCTTTCGATCCTGTGCCCGAATCGATACCACTACACCACTGACCCATTAAAATAACCCAGGTGTCTTCTGCAAGCCGACGAATTTCCCACCTCTGTGGAATGGTACAAAGACAACTCAGGCAGCCCATCTCAAATCAGTAACGACGGCACTACATACATCATTAACACGAACAAGGAATCCCTGGCCACGAGCGTGCAAGTGACTACCAGCTTGGACATAAAGACATTCGATGTAAACGACGATGATACGTACAAGTGTAAATTCGTGTATTCGACCGAAGCCGAGTCTCCCGCCGCTGAAATAACTGTGGTGTACGCCAAGGTTACGACAACCGGGTGCGAATTCCTGGATTATCGGACAACTCAGACTCAGAATATTGTGTGTATTGGTACCTAGTCTGGCTCGTGATCGAAAGATCCCGGGTTCGATTCCCTGCCATTCCCAGGTATACCTTCAGTTTTCCTGGATTATAGAACCAGTGAGACTCTGGTGTACTTTTAGTTGGTTGATTAATTATTATGATTAATGAATATGCTTTCTCATTTCTTATTAGTTGACCTAGATATTTGTATTGAGAAACACACTTTGTATAAACCAAAATTTGACACAATTGAATGATTCATTCATTCAGTGTCTCTTACTTTAATAGTTATTTAGTATTTTGATCATAATGAAGAGGGTATATTATAATAAATCGATATGGCGACTCAACATAGTATAATTCTTTATATTTGTGATTTTAATCAAAAAAGATTAAAAGATTATAAAACCCCTCCCCACCCCAGGATAACCCCTCCCCACCCCAGGATAACCCCTCCCCACCCCAGGATAACCCCTCCCCACCCCAGGATAACCCTCCCCACCCCTGGATAACCCTCCCCACCTCAGGATTACCCCTCCCCACCCCCGGATAACCCCTCCCACCCCAGGATAACCCCTCCCCACCCCAGGATAACCCCTCCCCACCCCAGGATAACCCTCCCCACCCCAGGATAACCCCTCCCACCCCTGGATAACCCTCCCACCCCAGGATAACCCCTCCCCACCCCGGATAACCCTCCCACCCCAGGATAACCCTCCCCACCCCAGGATAACCCCCTCCTCACCCCAGGATAACCCTCCCCACCCCAGGATAACCCTCCCACCCCAGGATAACCCCTCCCCCACCCCAGGATAACCCCCTCCCCACCCCCAGATAACCCCTCCCACCCCCGGATAACCCCTCCCCACCCCCAGGATAACCCCTCCCACCCCAGAATAACCCCTCCCCACCCCCGTATAACCCCTCCCACCCCAGGATAACCCTCCCCACCCCAGGATAACCCCCTCCCCACCCCAGGATAACCCCTCCCACCCCAGGATAACCCTCCCACCCCAGGATAACCCTCCCCACCCCAGGATAACCCCTCCCACCCCTGGATAACCCTCCCCACCTCAGGATAACCCCTCCCCACCCCCGGATAACCCCTCCCCACCCCAGGATAACCCCTCCCCACCCCAGGATAACCCCTCCCCACCCCAGGATAACCCCTCCTCACCCCAGGATAACCCCTCCCACCCCAGGATAACCCTCCCCACCCCAGGATAACCCCTCCCACCCCAGGATAACCCCTCCCCACCCCCAGGATAACCCCTCCCCCACCCCAGGATAACCCCTCCCCACCCCAGGATAACCCCTCCCCACCCCAGGATAACCCTCCCTCACCCCAGGATAACCCCTCCCCACCCCAGGATAACCCCTCCCACCCCAGGATAACCCCTCCCCACCCCAGGATAACCCCTCCCCCCACCCCAGGATAACCCTCCCACCCCAGGATAACCCCTCCCACCCCAGGATAACCCCTCCCCATCCCTGGATAACCCTCCCCACCCCCGGATTACCCTCCCCCACCCCAGAATAACCCCCTCCCCACCCCAGGATAACCCCTCCCCACCCCAGGATAACCCTCCCCACCCCAGGATAACCCCCTCCCCACCCCTGGATAACCCTCCCCACCCCCGGATAACCCTCCCCACCCCAGGATAACCCCTCCCCACCCCAGGATAACCCTCCTCACCCCAGGATAACCCCTCCCCACCCCAGGATAACCCCTCCCCACCCCAGGATAACCCCTCCCCACCCCAGGATAACCCCTCCCCACCCCCAGATAACCCCTCCCCACCCCCGGATAACCCTCCCCACCCCAGGATAACCCCTCCCCACCCCAGAATAACCCCTCCCACCCCCGGATAACCCCTCCCACCCCAGGATAACCCCTCCCCACCCCAGGATAACCCCTCCCCACCCCAGGATAACCCCTCCCCACCCCAGGATAACCCCTCCCCACCCCAGGATAACCCCTCCCCACCCCAGGATAACCCCTCCCCACCCCAGGATAACCCCTCCTCACGCCAGGATAACCCCTCCCCACCCCCGGATAACCCCTCCCCACCCCCGGATAACCCATCCCCACCCCAGGATAACCCCTCCCCACCCCAGGATAACCCCTCCCCACCCCAGAATAACCCCTCCCACCCCAGGATAACCCCTCCCACCCCAGAATAACCCCTCCCCACCCCCCGGATAACCCCTCCCCACCCCCGGATAACCCCTCCCCACCCCAGGATAACCCCTCCCCACCCCAGGATAACCCCTCCCACCCCAGGATAACCCCTCCCACCCCAGGATAACCTCCCCATCCCAGGATAACCCCCCCCCACCCCAGGATAACCCTCCCCACCCCCGGATAACCCCTCCCCACCCCAGGATAACCCTCCCCACCCCTGGGATAACCCTCCCCACCCCCAGATAACCCCTCCCCACCCCAGGATAACCCCCTCCTCCCAAGAATAACCCTCCCCACCCCCCCGGATAACCCCTCCCTCCCCAGAATAACCCTCCCTCCCCAGAATAACCCCTCCCCACCCCCCGGATAACCCTCCCCACCACAGAATAACCCCTCCCTCCCCAGAATAACCCCTCCCCACCCCCGGATAACCCCTCCTCCCCAGAATAACCCCTCCCTCCCAGGATAACCCCTCCCTACCCCAGGATAACCCCTCCCCTCCCCAGAATAACCCCTCCCCACCCCCGGATAACCCCTCCCCTCCCCAGAATAACCCCTCCCTCCCAGAATAACCCCTCCCACCCCCGGATAACCCCTCCCCACCCCCGGATAACCCCTCCCCACCCCCCGGATAACCCTCCCCACCACAGAATAACCCCTCCCCACCCCGGATAACCCCTCCCCACCCCAGATAACCCCCTCCCACCCCAGGATAACCCCTCCCCACCCCAGGATAACCCCTCCCCACCCCAGAATAACCCCTCCCCACCCCAGGATAACCCCTCCCCACCCCCGGATAACCCCTCCCCACCCCAGGATAACCCCTCCCCACCCCAGGATAACCCTCCCCACCTCAGAATATTGTGTGTACCTACGAGGGAAAGGAAGATGCTACCGGCGTAACGTTCATTAAGCCAGACATGTCAGAGGAATCCCCAATACTCTCAAAAACATCCGACCCCAGCGCACCAGTGGTAACGCAGACAGCAACTCTCAGGTAAACAATATGTATTTATTTATTTAGCACATTTCTATCAGTTCAAAGGATAAATGTTCAAATTTCAAATTTTGCTGTCCTTCTATAGTATATTTTAGCTCTGATATGTATGGAATCATTAGAATATTATTCTTCAATGGCTCGGAGAGTCATGCCAAAATTAATGAGATAATGTGACGTATTTGAGACGTATTTGAGACGTATTTGTGACGTATTTTTCTCAGTTTGGCGAGTGTGACTAACGCCATGGACGGGAACTACATGTGCAAGTTTTCGTTGAGTAACACAGATCTGATGGCTACCGGGAGGACAGTCTTCACAGCTCGACGTACGTTATAATTAGTGTTATATTACTGTTAAATTAGTGTTATATTACTGTTAAATTAGTGTTATATTAGTGTTATATTAGTGTTATATTAGTGTTATATTAGTGTTAAATTAGTGTTATATTACTGTTAAATTAGTGTTATATTACTGTTAAATTAGTGTTATATTACTGTTAAATTAGTGTTATAATTAGTGCTGAGACGTTATATTACACGTTTTATGTTCATTTTCCCAAAAGCTCAAAGACGATTAATTCCTCAAACGATTGATTTAACCGCGATAATAATGGTTGCAGTACCAGCTCTACATGATGATTGTAACTCCCTCTCCCATTTCAGAAGCCCTGATAACTTCTTCCACGGGTTCCCTGACAGTGAAGCGGCTGGAAAACTCCAAGATAACTCTCACCTGCAAAGTCCCCGGTGGAGCCCAGGGAGTCACCATAGACTGGTGGGTTCATTGCTACATTTACTTCATTGGAGGGCAATCTTTTTTATTCAGATTGCGGCGAATGATCGTTGAGCACCTTGTTAGGGCGCTTTCACATCCTGTCACATTCATCATGGCGTTCATGTAGTTAAACAGTGACAGTCTTGAAATATCCCGACATGGCCGGCCAGCCGGCCGGCACAACCAATCGAACACCTATCTTATCATTCTTTCCAGAGAAAGTTATGTCAGATAGTGCCGAATAATTGAGTACGTAATGAAAGAAAACAATTTCATGAGGTTTAAGGTTCCCAAACTCTCAATAACAACAAGTATTCCTGCTGATAAAAGTTCTCTAACTCTCAATAACAATAGTCTTTCCCCTCTAGGTATAAGGGAACCACTGTGCTAACCAAAGCATTCTCCTCAGGTATAAGGGAGCCACTGTGCTAACCAAAGCATTCCCTTCAGGTATAAGGGATCCACTGTGCTAACCAAAGCATTCTCCTCAGGTATAAGGGAACCACTGTGCTAACCAAAGCATCCCCTCTAGGTATAAGGGAGCCACTGTGCTAACCAAAGCATTCCCCTCAGGTATAAGGGATCCACTGTGCTAACCAAAGCATTCTCCTCAGGTATAAGGGAACCACTGTGCTAACCAAAGCATTCCCCTCAGGTATAAGGGAGCCACTGTGCTAACCAAAGCATTCCCTTTAGGTATAAGGGAGCCACTGTGCTAACCAAAGCATCCCCTTTAGGTATAAGGGATCCACTGTGCTAACCAAAGCATTCCCTCTAGGTATAAGGGATCCACTGTGCTAACCAAAGTATTCCCCTCTAGGTATAAAGGAGGTGTTAAGATGGCAAAAGGAACGGACTACACTGCCGTAGAAGTGGCTGCTGACGCCGCCACAGACCTGGCAACAGGCATGATGCTCAGGATCGAGAGCGATAGTGCGGGGTCCTACACCTGCAAGGGGACGAATTACAACGAGTGTTCTGACACACAAACCTTCGAGTCAGCGGTGAGTGGAACTGTTTTTTTAGGAAAATGGGATTCTTTTGTTTTCCAAAAACGAAAAGTTTCAGCTTTCAGTATATAAAACTGTAAAAGGGGGAAAGGGGGCTTGAATAAGAAGTTTAGAAAGACAGTTATGCTTCTTTATGCAACTGAAGAAACTTGGATACAATCGGATACAATCGGATACAATCGGAAGTTTAAACTCTGGCCCCTGAAAAAACACAATCAGAGCTTCATTAGTTCTATTTAGTTCATTGCAGAATCCGTAAAAATTTAATTACATTCGTGCGCATGACATAAGCCTTGATAGCGCGCGGCGTGGGAATTTATTGATGAAAATGAGAACTCATCAACCTTTTCATTTCGCTTTCAAACGCCGAACATTTGTTCCCAGTGGCCAAACCTCCCAGAACCCCTCTTTTAACTTGAATCTCTGCAGGCAGTGACTGTGACAGTGACAGAAAGTGTGGCTACGACTCAGCCAGATGATGCGATAGTGGTGGCAGGGAAACAACACGTGTTTAGTTGTGTCTTCCCCAACGGGGTTGATGGTGAAGCCTACTCTATCTCATGGGCCAAGGACGGAAAGGTACTGTTTCCCTTTTTATTTGGATTATTGCCAATGATGGAAATGACGTAATGTTTCCCTTTTATATGTATTGTCTTAGTATCAACAGAGAATTTATTTTTCCGGATACCAAACACGGGTGCCGCAAGTTATTTAGTTATTTTTAGTCCATCAGGTAAGCAATGTAAGATGTAATTCCCTGTATTTGGTCATTTGTATCCTTATTCCCTCCTCCCAGATTCCCTATTCCCTAATCTCTATTCCCTAATTGCAGAGGGTTAGCACCGGAAGTGCTGGTGCGACCGCAGTGGAGGCTTCTGAACTTATTACAGGCGACACTCAAATAAAGACATCACTTACGATAGCCACGGTTCGTTTGAATAATATGTATTGATACTACTAGATAGTTGTATGCCTACTAGATAGTTGTATGCCTTGATCTTTATAAAGGATATTTTAAAACTCCAAATCAATAATTCATCAGAAGACAAAGTGAAACGCGTGGTTTGAGAACCATGCTGTGGGGTTTGACACCCACTAAAATAACCAGATTAACGCCAACGGTCTCTCTGTTCATGGGCTGATAAAATTAGAAAATTAACTTAGTAGAATAATCCATAAAAATATCACTAAATAATCAAAATAACAATAAATCAGCAATTCACAAATTGAGAAAATAATGACATTCGAATAAAGGATATTGTCTACACATCTCACCTCATCTTACCTCAGGTAACCCCTGAAGACGCTGGGGATTACACCTGCACTGTAAAGTGGAAGTTCATCGCTATCAAGTCGGACGTTGCGACCCTCCAAGTCCAATACGTTTCGGCGGGTCCTGTCCCCACTGCTGTAGTGGCTGGAGGTACCGCTACCCTCTCCTGTACTGTTACTAACCTGGACAACTCAAACAACCCTGTCTCCATCAAGTTCTTCAAGGTCGGGGATTCTTCTGAGATAGCCGGGGCTACCACCCCATCCCCAGCTGACGGCGCTTCCCAGACCTCTACCGTTACCCTGGCAACAGTGAGCACTGCCACAACTACTGGCGACTACTACTGCTCGGCGGAGTGGGGTAGTACCGCTGCTAACTCTCAGAACTCCGACAATGCGTACCTAACTGTGCTGGACTTTGGACCCACACCGCAGACCTCTGTGTGGGGCGTGGAAGGTACGTGAAAAGTTGAAATTTGCTGCGGTAAAAAGTGTCAAAAAAGCGAAATCACTTTTCTTTTTGAACAGTGACTGTAGGTCGATGCGAGAAGAGTGTGGGGCGTGGAAGGTACGTGAACAAGGAATCTAAATCTTATCTGTATAATCACATACGTCGCAATAGCAATGTCCTGTACGGAGCCCGTCAGCTTCGATTCCTTGTTTAACATGCCGTACCGCAAGGATCTACACTGAGTTCACCATGATTAGGCACTTAGACACCCATTAGTACTACGAAATAAGTTGAAGATAGGTCGATGTGAGAAGGGTGATTTATCTTGAGGCGGTTGTTCCAGTACAAGCGAGTCAAAAAAGATAAAAGATAAATAACTCTTCTCAATATTGAACTTATCTGATGTCGGGATGTGTGCGCTAGTTTAGAGTAGCGTTTTAAGACTACTGTTTTGTCTAAATTATCGATTCTTCCCAATGTCTCTTCAAATTTTTGAAACGTCGTGAAACAGGGCCCAACTCTGTCTATACGCGTTAGATTGGCGGTTCAACGCCATCAACTCACTACATCATGATATGATAATGACGTAATCCTACCCGCCTATTTCTCGTGTGCGGTGAATAATCTCTTCTTCTGTTTGCAGGAATGAAGGCTGTCTTCACCTGTAACTTTGATGTGGAGAGGAAAACGGCTGATTCCACTGCGGTAAGTGAGAATATTTCAGTACTTACATAATATTGTATCATTTTTATATAAAGATTTGAAAATTTAAATAACATAGATGAAATTGTTAATGACAATTAGATCGAATTGTAGAAGCTATAGGTAGGTTACCCAATCAAATATTGCAATACAGTACTCTTAGAATGGCAAAAAATTCACTGTACATATTCTGTGGGCTCACCCAAACACACGGCCAAAACCCTCCCCAAACCTGAAAATACAATGAAGCCCTCAGCCGTAGGGGGAGGGGGGATTTCAGTGGAGGGGTAATGCTCTGCTTAAGTCCGAAAAAGCGGCCCAAAAAGTGATGAAGTTATATACGTTATACGTAGTTATACGAAGTTATGTGTTATGACGGATCCCTTATACTCTTAAATTGATCTATTGATCAATTAATTCTTTCAGGGAATATATATCTCATCAGCTTGAGACCGTTAGCCTTAGTCACTGCTAATACTCGTTTGTTCATCATCATACATCTGGTTTGATTCTGAGTCCTCCCTCCACTTTCAGGTGGAAGGTACCTTCGCTGAGAAGTACGTGACTACGACAGTAGATTGGAAGTACCAGCTGAGCGGGGCATCTGATTGGAACCCACTCACCGACCTCGGCAGGTGAGTCGGGTGGTTACCATGACAACAGGTTACCATGACAACAGGTTACCATGACAACAGGTTACCATGACAACAGGTTACCATGACAACAGGTTACCATGACAACAGGTTACCATGACAACAGGTTACCATGACAACAGGTTACCATGACAACAGGTTACTATGACAACAGGTTACCATGACAACAGGTTACCATGACAACAGGTTACCATGACGACAGGTTACCATGACAACAGGTTACCATGACAACAGGTTACCATGACAACAGGTTACCATGACAACAGGTTACCATGACAACAGGTTACCATGACAACAGGTTACCATGACAACAGGTTACCATGACAACAGGTTACCATGACAACAGGTTACCATGACAACAGGTTACCATTGTACCCTGAGCAGGTGAGTCCTGTAAAGACATTTGAGATGAGAGGGTTTTTTGCTTGCTTTCCTTAATCTTAGAGATATATCAGCGTATATCTGTTATTTTCTCAATTATAGACATTGATTGAATGAAGTTTCAAAGCCTCAATAGTTGTCTCTTGGTGGAATCCAAGCAATTAAGTACGACTATGAAAACGAGATTTAATCACTACAGATTCACTGTCCCCACGGAGGAGCTGAACGAGGGTATTCGGAGCAGTAAAGTCCGTCTCACGCAGCTGGAAACGGCAGACGAGCAGATGCAGGTGAAATGCACCGTAACCTACACCGCGGACACCGGAAAAGCAGTGTTCGGCGGGGACCTGGCCGGAGACGCCATCACCCTCAACCTGGGATATGTCACCGAGTTCACAGCAGACAACAACGAAGTGATATCTGGCAACGAGTTTACAGTCACGTGCAAGGCGAAAGCTGGCTCTGCGCCAACTTTCTACATCGCCACGAGTGAGAACGATGATAACCTCGACACGAACCTGTTTACGGAGGGAGTTAAGTCGGCAGTGTCTGATAGCGCGGGAGTGTACAGCCAAGACATTACGCTTACGAGTCATGTGCCGCGCATAGCGGGGCAGACTATCTACTGTGTGGTTAGTAGGAGTTTGTAGCTTTATTTTCATCTTGTTCGGCGTTGATAAGTTGATAATGAGATATTTTAGACTGAATTATGACTGATTGATGATAACTAGTCTGTCTCAAAATTATTGCAATTTATAGTAATTTGTTATAAAAGTATAAAAATTCGGTCGGCATTATGGTTGACAACTGAGTCAGCTTGGCTAAACGCACAACAAAACGTATAGGCTTCTGGATCAGACATTTCCTTGGCCCCTTGGGTTTTACAATCGATGCCAACTCAGTACTATTTCACTACGATTGGGAACTCTGACTAAATTCTCAGGCTAATTACGGTGCCAGCAGCGGAAGCGCAAGGAAATCACTTTTAATCAAGACTTTCTACGACTGCAATCTCGCAACCTATACGACACCAGGTCTGCAGTCCGTGTGTTACGTTATTATTGGGGGGGGGGGGGCCGGGGGGGTCGAAAAACCCCGGTGGATATAAAAATTGGCACATGGGGGTTTAATTTTTCGGGGTTTATAGGGATTTTTGGTGTTGTGGACGTTGTTGTAAAAATGTTACACACATTTTGACGTTCTCACAAAGCGAGTATTCGTGCGCGTTCTTCAGTCTACATCACGATGATGGTAACAATATATCGTCTTATCCGAGTCTGGACCTAGCGTGGTCCCGTGTCCCCGGGCACGGGTCGCTCCGTTTGGTCTAACTCTAATCCGGGTTTTACCGTGCTTATAGTGTGTGCAATACAAAACAAGGTCGTCTTTTCAGCGAACGTGGCGGTGGCTAAAACTTTGGAAGATTCCGGCACTACAGTCGTTCGAACAGCAACATGCTCAGATCCAACAACCCAAGAATTCATGAGCGACGACACCGAGAAGGTGAGACCTAAAGCCCTTGCAGCGTTTTTCTGGCGTTGTCCGAGGGTGGGGACAGGCGACGCATGAGAAAATAAAGTAATTATCTATGACAAAGCTACAACCCTATCTATAGAAACGGTACTATAATAACGTTATTATAGTAACGTTACTATAGTAACGTAACTATAGTAACGTTATTATAGTAACGCTACTATAGTAACGTAACTATAGTAACGTTATGATAGTAACGTAACTATAGTAACGTAACTATAGTAACGCTACTATAGAACTATTATTAAGTTACTATTATTAAGTTACTGTTATTAAGTTACAATTATTAAATTAATATCATTACGCTACTATATTAGCGTTACTCTAATAACGTTACTATAGTTACGTTACTATAGTAACGTTACGATAGTTACGTTACTATAGTAACGTAATATATTCGACAGCATTGAGATGCCTATTGATGCATATTGGACAAGGCGAGATGAATGTTGAGATTTTACTGCAATTCCTCTACTTTAGAACTATTATTCATATTTCCTGATTTATTTTTTATGCCGTTAGATCAGTTTGTGTGTGTGTGTGTGTGTGTGTGTGTGTGTGATATTGAATTTTATGTATTTGTATTTGAAATGAGATAAATTGATAGTATATCTGTATATGTTTAAATTGTCATGATTTCTATAATTGTCAGATGGAAGATGGCATGATATTCCCACAGGTTGCCAAATCCATTAGATGCACCAAGACGACCGGGGTGTATGACAAGAAGTTGATGCCTTGCAACGTTGTCACACTCTTTCACGAGTTCACCAAAACAACTAGAATCTCAACTGCGACTCAAGACTACTTGGTAAGCATTTCGTGTATCTCGAAGGTTTTACTTCTATTCCAACAGCTGTACAGCCAATGACAGGAATCGAAGGATCCAAGTAATCAAGACAGTGGCGGTTAAGGAAGTGTAATCCATACTTCATTCGCCCGAGACTTCGCTGCAATGGACAGCTCCTCATTTACCCCTCCCGCACAGTTTCCTGTATGCTCGGCTGAGTGAACCGTTGGGCTGCATAGGCACGAGATAAATCTCTCACCCTTAGCTCAGTGGCGCTGGCCGGGATTCGAACTCATGATCCATCGATCCTGTGCCCAAAGCGATACCATACCTGCACCACTGACCCATCGTTTCGTGTATTTTTCCGTGTTCTGTTACGGTATTTTGAACTGATGTGTCCACTAATTCTCAAGAAGGATATTATATGTACTTTAGACGCGTCAGACGAACTTGCAGAAAACATAAGGCCCTGCGACAGCACGGCTTTATACAATTTAAATGTCGACAGCGCAGCTGGTGACATTTAAAGGATTTAAAGTGGCTTTGAGCGTCTAAAGTACTATAGTTGTCGAACGGAACGAGAAAAACTTTGATTTTCCGAGCTTTCAAATTTACCGCTAGAAAACTGTCTTTTCAGTCATAATTCCGCTTTTGGAGTTCGAAGATGAATCTTAACTTCATAAACCTGTAAGAAGGTGTATGACGACGTTAATCACAAGATTTTCGAAAGCTTCTGATTAAAATTCTCTCGAATCAGTTATTTCGTTTAAACTTCAGTGTCTTGAGAACTGTAAGAATGTTATCATTTGCAGCTCTGTCAAGATACTGCGACGACTGGTAAGGAAGCATACACCAAAGCGAATATTAACTCAGTGCTGCGTGGTGAGTCCGCATCTGGTCAAACCTGTGGCTTCTTTCCTGTGACGACGTGTTTGAAATCTGGGGCAGAAAGTGAGTGGATTGGGTTTATTAGTTCTTTACTTGATTTATGTATCATTTATTGAGCTCTGAAAACAATTGGATATACTAATTTATTAAGTAGTTGATCGCTCATTGAATGTTATGTTGAAACAATTTGTTGCAAAATTGTCCTCGGGTAAGAATTTCATTTGATTCGTTTCCTTCTCTGGTCATTGAAAATGGACTACCTTGACAGCTAAGCAACTATCACATGTTCGTATGCCATCTTTGATTCCTTGTTTTAATTCTATGTTTTAATTCCAGTTTGATTCCCGTTTAACTCCTGTTTAACTCCCGTTTAACTCATGTTTAATTGTCGACCCCTCAGTTCCCTGTACTCTTGTGAAAGAAAAGACTACGTGTAACTATGATGCAGAAAACCAGAAGCTTGAGTTCATCCTCACTGTGACATTCAATGGCAGTAAGAAAATATATAGTTTTATAAATTCATTTAATAAATTCATTGAATCTCTTTAATTCATTCCTTTTGACACTTGCATAAATCGGTGGGCATGATATGAGCATGATATTAAACTATTTTTATTATTTCTGCTCACAAAGGGATCGTTCACATTATTACGTAATCACCTAGCGGGAGGGAGGGCGTTTCGGAATGATTACGTTACATGTTAATGTAACAAATACAACTACTGTAAACTTGATTACGAGGGGGAGGGGGGTTAAAATCGGCAAAAAATTGATTACATAATATGTGAACGATCCCTAACTACAGACGATTATAAAGACATATATTGATCGGGTGGCAGCACTTCTGTACTGTAGTTTGTAGTATGAACTTACCCTTCTCTGATTCCAACATTTTCCTCATCGCTCACTTCTTCAGATAAATATCTGAATGGCGAGGCCGCTAACGCTAACACAGCAGTCGACGGGCCTGTCAGAGTTGGACCTAGTTGTCAAGGCAATAAGTAAGCGGAATCTATATTCTGAATACATTTTTGTGTATTTTATTTGAAAATTTAAATAACATGAAATTGTACAGTGCAACACGATCGAATTATAGAAGCTATAGGTTGATTGCCTGATAATCTATTGCTATTACAGCACTGCAACAATTAAAATTCAACACACTCGTACCCAAGTATGATGTTTGAATTTCACTGTATAATAAGCTATACTTTATTTCGGCCGATTTGTTAAGTTCAGTTTCATTTTGAGGATCCCAGGTAAGGAGGGGACCTGAGTTTTGTTACGCGCAACACTTAATCGTGTTTTTAACTTATTTGCCATTTGGGTCAATGCTTTTAATTCTATGTTTTGATAGTTTTCAATTTGAGCTATGTGCAGACTTTTTGCTGTGTTATCAGTATATTTGATACTTCTATTGAGGCACATGCCAGCGCCCACCGGGCGTTTTCAATCAATCTATTCAACATAATATCTTTATCGGTTTTCTTTTCCCAGGAAGAAGCGTTCGGTGGTAGGTGACTTCTTGGATGATTGGTCACAGAACTCAACCCTCAGTCAAGGAGGTTAGCCTTTCCTTCCTCTACTGGTTAACAACTTGGATCAATTCCAGCTCGAAATTTTAAGTACTGCGCGCGAATTTGACCATATCACTCATAAAACCATATATGTGAATGTCCAAACCCATGATCTGCCTCCTTCAGAGTATATCGAGGAAGAGTCTGACAGGAAGGTTGTGGTGGTTGGAACTGCTGCCTCCTGCTCCGTGGCTCTGGTGGCTGTCCTCTCCTACCTCATTTTGTTCAGGTAACTTGGAGAAATGCCAATCTTCTCCTACCTTATTTTGTTCAGGTAACTTGGAGAAATGCCAATCTTCTCCTACCTCATTTTGTTCAGGTAACTTGGATAAATGCCAAACTTGGAGATCCTCAGACATTAGTCACGTGGTTACCACTTGGTTACCACGTGGTAGTCACGTGATATGCCATGTGGGGACCAGGTGTCACGTGAACGTGTCACGTGACTCGGACCTGGGCTACTTCCTCATGTTAAGTGTTAGATGAGTGTTAGAAGTAGATGAGAGGTTTTTTCACTCTGTCATTAACTGCGTTCTAATTCTGCAGTTGTTTCCCTAGTAAAATCAGGTGATTCTTCGAAGTATGTCGGTTTAGGAAGAAAATATCATAATTGAAACAACCTTTCAGCCTTCACCCGTGACCCGGAACTTTAAGTTCCATAAAATGGCGATTTCTAATTCCCCTTTAATTTTTAGACGCAAGCGAAAGACCGAGACTCTCGTAGATGGCGAGGCTGAACAATCCTTGGCGTGAATCACGTGATGCCCTTATAAGGAATAAATGACGTGAATCTGATCATGAATCACGTGACCCCATATTGATATCATTTGAAATGAGAAAATGTGAACTTGTTTTTTTCAAAATTTTGCTGACCCTTTTTATTATCGTTTGCGTTTCCGCATCCTATATATTTTACAGCAGAATTGAACTATCAGAGTTAGACTCATATAGCTAAGGATACATGGAAATATTTTATCTTCATCATTTTGATTAAATCGAAGTTATTTTTAATGCATGTCTGTAGATGTGCTTGCCGTTGATTTCTTGTATTTATAGATAATGATTCATGCACTATGTATGTAATTGTAAAGGTAGGGAGTAGAAAGCATTTAATTTTCTACGGATAAGTTTTACGGATACTTATTCATATTGATTTTAAACTTAAGTTTGATTACGTGATAACCAAAATCATCGTAACAAATCGGAATTAAGTTTCAATTTTATTGGAAGTTAATTAACGTTATAGAGATCGGCGTTTTATGAAATCGAAGTATTTTTTTCAAAATGTAATTTTCGCCATGAAACAAATGGTTTGACGATAGAAATAGAAGCTTAGAAGATGATTGGTATTCGTAGTGATTAAAAATAGAAGGATATTATAATTCTAAGTGTTATAATTTTTGGATTATAATTAGAAAACAATAAATAAAAATGAACGTTTTTCCAGTGGGAATAGAAAATTGGGAACTGGAAATCAGTTCTGGACTGCTTATTCATATTGCCATTTAATTTGTTTAAGATATTTGAAAATGATCTTGAAAATTTACTCTTATTGTTAATGCCAGACTAAGGATTCATTTGAAACTGAATATTATTTACGTTAAATTTCAAAAGGTGCTTAAAAATTTTACTATTCCCGAAGATTTGTGTTTTGCCATAGATTTTAAAATTTTTGTTTTGCCATAGATTTTGTGTAGAATTTTACTAAATTTTTAGCAAGGTTTATTCTCATTTGAGCATTTTCATATATCATTAGTTCTTTACAAGCTTTGGATCCTATTCCAATTTTCATGGAAAAGGCAGAAATCCTAATGTCTCGGTTACAAATTTATGTACTTGTCATACCCATACCATTTCCAAATAATACCTGACTTCAACTTGCAATTATAAGCTTTTTTCATTTCTCCTTTCCATTCCATTTCAAAATAAAAGACATTTATATACTGATTCTGAAATCTCCACAGTCCACACGAAAGCAGCGCTTGTTTGAAATTGAACGTTCGTGTAATACCCACTCCCAGTTACTGTTAAAAAAATATAGCAGAAAAGCATAATTGTGCAGATCGTTCGTTGACTGAAGGCTCGAAAGCTCAATAAAATGTGCAATTCTGATGCACTGCAGATTCACTTTCGATAACTGTAACGGAAGTCAGAAGTGCATCTGCGTGCGTTTGCGAATTGATAAACACGTTTATATCTTTGTTCAATGTTCGCGAAGCGGCTTTGCTAAACACGTAGATCCCTGCAGTTTGAGTTTGTCAGGCGTTGCCTGACTCCCTCTTGCTAAACACATATATCCCTGTGTGCGTTGCGCGGCGCGCGTACGCACATCTATGCGGGCTTAGGAAGACCCCTAGCGCGCGTGACGACGTCAGACAAGTTTGAGTTACGCGGTAACTGTAAGCTTCGCTTCTTTGTTCTTCAGAAGCGCGCGGCGCTTCCTAAGCCCTCATAGGTGGGTGTACTTGCCGCGCGCTTCTGAGGAAGTGCGCCGCGCCGCGCGGTGCAACGATCCTAGGCCCACATAGGTGTGTGTACGCGCTTTATTAGATTCTTTAGCACTTTGCCCTAACCAGGGCCCTGGTTAAATTACGCGCACGCCGCACAGAGTGCGGAGTGCGGCAAGCACTTCCTAAGCCCGCATAGGTGTGTGTACGCGCCGCGCGCTTCCCTACGGGACACACTGGGGAAGCGCGCCGCGCGAGCCACACAGGGATATACGTGTTTAGCAAGGCAAGCACTTAGCACCCCTGGTTAGGGGAACTTAGCAGTACGCGCACTGAGGTTTATCAGAACATAACAGATGCTGATTACAGCAACACATGCAAAGTAGCAAATTATAACTGACCAAACATAGATTCTCTGAGGGTCGTTGCTTTTTGCAAAGAACTTGAAAAAAAATCACTTGTGATTTGATATCAATACTTGAAAAGGCAGCCACCATGATCATGATTAACATAACAGTGGACCCTTTTCCCTCTAAATTTCCCTCTAATTTTCTTGTAGTTATTAGAAAAAATCAGATCCAGGAAGCTTCATATCGTTCTCCAAGAAATGCTGGGATTGATTATCTTTTCAAAGTGTGCCCTGAGGACATTCAGATGATCTGCTTTGCTCGCAGATCCCATGAAGAAGCTGATGTCTTTGTAGGTCAACCGGTTAACAAATACGTCTTACAGTAGTTTGCAACAGGAGTACACGGAATTGCAAGTATGTTCGTCCCTTATCTTTATCTTTATAGTGGATGCAGTATTAGTAGGTAAAATGGTTTGTAATAGTGGCTCGACCCTTTGAGCTAGACATTATTACTCACTATATCACTACCCTTATGAAATACTATTGAGCCTTGTCGGCCACAAGACACCTAGCTCATTTAATGCTGGCCACAGAGTACCAGCTCTTACATCTTAGTCATACCTCCATTGAGAGTTTCAAATGATACCATTCTGCAGATGCATCAAAGCCTAACAATCAGACTGAAAGTTATGAGCTATCATAATTATTAATGATTGAAGTGCTGCATGTGTGATAAATTTAGTGTGTGCAACTACATAGTAACCATAGTAAAGCTCACCAATTCCAATTTTCGATTAAAAGCTGTTCAACCTTAATGAGCAACTTAACCATACTGTCCCATGTTGCAGAATCAATGATGAACTGCAAGAAAATGATACATTGGCTGAAAGCCATCAATGTGTTGCTTTCTCTGGATGACAAGCCAGATTCTTAATATATGAAATCATAAAGAAAAATTTCAAGACATCAATCTGCACACTTTTAAGATTCTTGATACATTTATTATAAACTCACCTTGGTGTGACTCACTTAGTCTTGCAGATTGATGTCTTGAAGAAAGTTTTCTTTATGATTAAAATGCATTTATCATTAACCTTTGAATAATCTTAGTTACATGAGGCTCCCTTTTGAATTTAGATCTTCAGATTGAAGTTATGTAATAATGAATTTTCCAGGATAGCACATGACCTGTCAGACAACTATACAGCAAGTTAAGCTTGCTGTGCTATCCTTAGTAGTGTACTTTCATCATACATGGAGGTAGAGACTATATTTATCTTGCAAGGTTATTGGTCAGTAGAATTGAGTTAGATTAAGGGAGCTACAATTTGTCTACTTTATACATAGCTATAGACACACGATTTGGTGTTAGTTCTGATACATTTTATACATATTTTGGTGAGAGTTCAAATTGTAACTTCACCAAGCACTCCTTTCTTTATTCTCAATTCAATTCTCCAGTTGAAGTGTGAAATTTACAGGCATTGCTTTGTACCTTAGTAAACAGTAAACACCACACACTACAGTACCACACTGAGTAATATTTGGAGAGCTGTCAGAGTTTTGCATGCACACATTCCATTTCCATGGAGTCTGACAGTCAGCCAGCACCTAGAGCAGGGAACACAGCTGTTGAGGGCCGGGAGTCTTGGGGAAGCTCTCAACCACTATCATGCTGCTGTAGGTTTGTGGAAATTCTCACTCTTGTTTTCAAATATTGAAGATAGCCATTAAATTTCTCTATTTCTTAAATTTGATCAATATTTTGGTCACAAAAAACATTCCCTCACTCAAATGTTTGGTCAATATTCTGTAATGATTCTACCACTTTTCCACTTGACTTAAAACTGTAAAAAGTTTGATTTGATATCAAATGACAAGTATATTTCATTCAACTTTTACTTAATACTGAAGAAATGAAATGATGTATTCTTGTAATCTTGTACAGCACTGAAATACAATGTGTTTCAGAGGGGGATACTAAGAACTATCTAGCCTACTACCAAAGAGCCACTGTATACCTTGCTCTGGGCAGGCATAGGCAAGCTTTGGCTGATTTCGATTCCGTCATCAACATTAAGCCAGACTTTCACAGGGTAAGGCTTTGACTGTTTTAACTGATTTCTCTTCTAACTATAATTAATGAAACAATGTTATTTTTAATGAAACAATGTTATAAAGTAGGTAAATGTCAACTGTCAAACAATACTTTGCCTTATATATATCTGCACTGAATAATATTTCAGTCAGTATACCAGTTTTATTTTCTTTGCTATTGACAGTATAACACTTCAATATACTTAATTATCCAGTGTTGATGTGTCTGAATTAGAAATTCAGGCACTTTCAGGAGGTTTTTCTTACATTTTGTCATGGTTATAAAAACAGCATGTTTTTTTTCGAAAAAAGAATTTCCGTTATTTTATCCCGAAATGGGTTGAAATTGGTCTGAATTGCCTTTTTGTGTCACAAAACATGTATTGTGTTCCTGTTGGATGAGTAAAAGTCCGGATAATCTAACTTGAAAAAGATGCATTTTTTGGCCATGAATTCCTGTTCTTCTCCCTCTTTTTGGCCTGTAGGCCACAAATCAAGTTCATATTGGCTGAAATTTGGTTTCCGTGATTATTTTATGATGCCAAACGATATTCAATCAGTTTCGGGAAATTTCGAGAAAGTCGAATTTTTGACCCCAAAAAAACACTGGACTATATACACTGGGATTTTTTTTGGGTCAAAAATTCGACTTTCTCGAAATGTCATAAAACCGATTGCTCATTGTTTGGCATCTCAGTGCGACCTCCGAACCCAAATTTCAGGCAAATCGAATGTAATTTGTGGCCACCAGGGCCAGAAAGGGCACTTTTTTCAAAAAACAAAAATTTCCTTATTTTGGCCCAAGAAGGGCTGAAGATGGTCTGAATTGCCTTTTTATGTCACAAAACATGTATTTGGGTCCTTCTGGATGAATAAGGGTCCGTATAATTGAATTTTTCAAAAACACATTTTTTGGCCCAGAATTCCTGTTTTTCTCCCTCATTTTGGCCTGTAGGCCACAAATCAAGTTCATATTGGCTGAAATTTGGTTTCCGAGATTATTTCTTGATACCAAACAAAGTTCAATCGGTTTCGGGGAATTTCGAGAAAGTCGAATTTTTGACCCGAAAAAACACCTTACTATACACTGGGACTTTTTTCGGGTCAAAAATTCGACTTTTCCGAAATGTCATGAAACCGATTGCTCATTGTTTGGTATCTCAATGCGACCTCCGAAACCAATTTTCAGGCAAATCCAGTGTAATTTGTGGCCTCCAGGGCCAGAAAGGGCACTTTTTTCGAAAAACAAAAAGTTCGTCATTTTGGCCCAAAATGGGTTGGAGATGGTCTGAATTGCCTTTTTATGCCGTAAAACAAGTATTTGGGTCCTTCTGGATGAATAAGAGTCCATATAATTAAATTTTTCAAAAACGCATTTTTTTGCCCAGAATTCCCGTTTTTGTTTAGGGAGCAAGTTTAAAACGTTAAATGATACGTACGATAAACTTTAAATCAGGAGCTTTCGAAAACCATGTAATTTTGTGTCCTCCAGGGCCGAATAAGGCGCATTTTATGAAAATTAGAAATTCAGTTATTTTGTCCCAAAGATGGTTGGTTTTAGTAGTCTGACTTGGTTTTTATTCCAGAATGTGGAGCATGTTTGTAAGCCGCGAAGACAATTTATTGATACCCTTCGCGCGCATGGTTGGATTTGCGCGTCTTTTATTTGCGCGGCGTATACAAAATCGCTGGTATACGTGTCTTAATCAAGTTGGAAACCCATCGCAAATCACAAACACCTGTTAATAAGAGGTAATTGGGTTCTGCATCACTACGTGTTTATACTGAGATTCCAGTGTACGATCATTGTGAATCCTCTTTTAGAAATTTCCAAGTTTTCCTGAAGACTTTTCAGGAAAGTTTAGGCTGTGAAATGAAACAGTAATCCTAACGGACGTACAATTCAGGCGAAATCTGAACGAGCTGGCGTGCTACTGAAGCAAGGGAAGATAGATGAGGCAAAGGCTGGATATATGGCGCTGATGTCTGGTCATTTCAAGAGAAATTATCCAGTTTTACTCCGGGTTTTAGATCCACAAGTTCGCACCGCTGCGAGGTACTTAAGATCATAGATATTTTATTTTGATGATAGGACACTCTGAGATGAGATTTTATAATCTTCAGATGTCAGTTGACCGTGACAAAGCAGAAGAAGGTCTGAGAGAGGTCCCAATCCTGGCTCAGGCTGTGGAGGAAGGAGACGCAGCCATGGAAAACAGTGACTTTGCCACAGCTGGTGAGTGAAGACTTCTAATTAGTGTGGGGGCGATAATCACGTGATATTCAAAATCTTCTGATATTAAACTTTCTCGTTTCATTCAACGTTTTCAACTTGCCCACTAAGTGGTCGTTACTCAAGTGTATTTAACTTGACCCTTGATTTTACCCTTTATTTATCTAATACTCTAATATTTATCTAATACTCATAAGTTCATCAGCCCAACTTACATGGCTTCCCTGATACAGTGACGCTAGCCTAATTACATTGACTCATCACATAATGAAAATCTCCGTTTACTTGCCAGTGGTGTGCATTGAATTATTGCTTGCTAAAACAAAAGAAAAAAAATCTAATACTCTCCCATCATCAGTTGATCACTATGATAAAGCTATAGACATCGCCAAATGGGACACGAGTCTGCGAGAAAAGCGATCAGACGCTTACCTCAAACTAGGTTGGTGAGCAGATGTTTAGATAGCGCCTGATCGATTAAACACCTGCCACTGTTTTGATTCAACATCAATAAATCTACTGCTAAAGGATGCAATATTGCACAAAGCTCTTCTTTCTACGCCTTCTCGTAATTTTGGAGGCAATTTATACACCTATTTATTCAATAACGACCATAAAAACTTAGCTAATCCAATATCCAATTTCTGATATTAAATTACTCTTTTAAAAACAGCATGATTTTTACTGTTCCTTACTAAGTTTATTGCGATGCATTGATCAGATTACAGCACTTCCTTTACTGTGTTTGAAAGATTAGAATTATGTTTTTGAATGTCTCAGGGAATATAATCAGCGCCATTGGGGATGTAAGAGCTATAGCGAAGCTTACTAACGATAACACAGAGGCCTACCTCAAACTCTCACATTTACACTACCTCATGGGGGACGAGGAGGAGTCACTCAAGTAGGAAATCTAATGATTTTATTTAGTATCGTTATTTAGTATCGTTAATGTTTAATGTGTGCTTAGGTGGCAAAATATCATGGGCTTTTTGGTTGTCATATGCCCTCTTTTATGCACAAGGCTTGTTTTCCTTCATTAATCTTTTTTTCTTCGGTGCAATTTCTCGTGTTCTTATTATTTTGAATTCTTTAACCTTCAAAGAGATCAGAGAATGTCTGAAGTTAGATCAAGATCATAAAGAATGTCATGAGCATTATAAGAAAGTTAAGAAGCTAGTAAAGCAACTGACTTCAGCTCAAGATAAAATTAATGAAGGTAAGGAAAGTGATTCCGAATCGAATAATTGTAGTTAAAATGATAGTGAAAAAATAATACTTTAGAAATTGAGTCCACTCTTTTTTTTTTCTCAAAAGCGCTAAATCTCATTGGACCCGCTTGAAGTGAAGATTCCTATTTCACTTCTTTTGTTCCCTCCGCAACCATTTCGTAAGATCTCAAAATGCCCAAGAGATTGAAGTTTAAACGATATAACTGAATACTGATACGAGAGAGTTGTAAATAGAAGTTTTCGAAACTCTTATGATTATCTTCTTCAGCTCTAATTAATGTCGTACTTTGTTCCAGGTTTATACGGAGAAGCTATAACGAAGCTGGAGGCTGCTCTTAAAACGGAGCCGTCCCAGAATAAAATAGTTTTGAAGATATTAAGTAGGCTCTGTCTCAGTAATAAGCAGGTGGGTTTGGCGTAAATGATAATCGATTTACATCGATTTGATTTATTTGATCGAATTAATGGTTGGGCTATGTTTGAGAAATGTGTTATGAAAACATGAGATTTTGGCATTGAAGTTATCTCATTTTGTTTAATATAAACTTAGTTTATTCCCTCAAACGAGATCTTTCCACCAGGGCGGGTTTGCCGAAGAAGGAATCAGAACTTGCTCTAAAGTTCTGGAGTTAGAGTCCCAAGATATAGAGGCCTTGACGAATCGAGCAGAATGCTACATATTAATTGAAGAGTAAGTTGATTTCTCATCAAGGCTTCTTCCATATCTTTCCTAGATTTGGTTGTGAAGATTCCACGTTATATAAGTTCATGCAAACCGTTGATCTAATTCTTAATCCGACCATTAATTAAACCCGGATAATCTAACCGCATCTGTTTCAGTTTTGAGTCAGCAATATCAGATTATCAGAGTGCGCTCAAAGTAACGGACACAAAGCACGTTCAGGACGGTTTGAAACGAGCAGAAAAACTCCTGAAACAGAGTAAAAAGAGGGACTATTACAAGATACTGGGAGTCCCAAGGTTTGTTTCTATGCGCTGAATCAAAGCTAGAGTCGGAACTAGGGCTAAAACCTAGGGTGAATACAAGTTATACAAGTAAAGGCATGTTCACAGGTTTTGTGAGGCCTGATAAAGACACCTTGATTAAATGTCTAAGTGATATAGTAATTGTACTGTCGTTGTACTGCTTGATTTTCTAATTTTGCTGTTTCAGAAATGCAGATAAGTCACAGATAAATAAGGCGTACAGAAAATTAGCCAGGGAATATCACCCTGACAAGTACACAGATGAAAAAGAAAAGGTAAATTATGATGTTTTCTTGATATATTCTTGATAAACTCCTTGGTTTATTCTTAGCATTCTTGGTATTTTCTTGATACTTTCTTGTTATTTCTTGATGTCTTTTTTGATATGCTTGATTTTTCTTGGTATGTTCATGATTGATGCTTGATATTTTCTTGACATCCTTGATATTTTCTTGGCATACTTGAAATTTTCTTGAGTCAAGAAAATATCAGGTATGTCAAGAAAATATCAAGGATGTCAAGAAAATATCAAGAATTTCAAGAAAATATCAAGAAAATGTCAAGTATCAAGAATGCCAGAAAAAATCAAGATTTCAAGAAAATATAAAGAATGTCAAGAAAATATCAAGAATTTCAAGAAAATATCAAGAATGTCAAGAAAATATCAAGAAAATATCAAGAAAAATATCAAGAATGCCAAGAAAATGTCAAGAAAATATCAAGAATGTAAAGAAAATATCAAGATTGACAATCTTGATATTTTCTTTACATTCTTGATATTTTCTTGACATAATTGATATTTTC